>JAJPUD010005413.1:43252-58199 GCA_023553655.1 Myrmecobius fasciatus
AAATTATATGACAAATACAATACATGTATACATATCTATACAGTTATCTTACTGCACAAGAAACATCAGATCTAGAAAGAGAAGAAGAAAAAAACAACCAAGAAGGAAAACAAAATGCATGGAAATATTCACAGAAAGCGTTAAAATGCTGTGTTGTGGTTCACTCTCAGTTCCCACAGGCCTCTCTCTGGATGTATATGACTATCTTCATCTCAGCACAACTGGTTTGAATCACATCATTGTTGAAGAGAACCATGTCCATCAAAATTGATCATCGTATAGTCTTGTTGCTGTGTATAATGTTCTCCTGGTTCTGCTGATTTCACTCAGCATCAGTTCATGCAACTCTCTCCAGGCCTCTCTGAAATGCTCCTGTTGGTCATTTCTTACAGAACAATAATATTCCATAACATTCATATACCATAATTTATTCAGCTATTCTCCAACTGATGGGCATCTTTTCAATTTCCAGTTTCTTGCCACTACAAAATGGGCTGCCACAAACATTTTTGTACATGTGGGTCCCTTTCCCTCCTTTAAAATCTCTTTGGGATATAGGCCCAGTAGAAACACTGCTGGGTCAAAGGGTATGCACTGTTTGATAACTTTTTGAGCATAGCTCCAAATTGCTCTCCAGAATGGTTGGATCCGTTCACATTGACGATTATATCACTCAATTATCTAAGGCTTTTCCTAAGGGCCCCTATTTTGTATTCTCTCTATACTATCTATGATTTATACTCAACATTAGCTCTGATGGGTTTGATAATCATCTCTGTGGAAATGATTTTCAGATCTAGACTTATAGAAACTGATGCAGAAGGAAGTGAATAGAACTTGGAGGACAATTTATATGATGATAACAATATAGTCAAGACAACTAACTGAAAGAATTAAGAACTTTGATTAGTGTAATGATCAATCACAGTTCCAGAGGCCTAATGATAAATCATGGTTACCCATAAATCATTCTTCTGATAGAAATATGAAGGACTCAGAAGTGAAGAATGAGTCTTTTTTTTTAACATAACCAATATGGAAATTTGTTTTGCTTGACTACACATTTATACGAAGAGTTTTGTTTTTCTTTTATTTTCAATTCTGAGAGGAGGGAGGAAAAAGGTAGATTTTTATTGATTAAAAAATAAAATAATTTTAAAAATAATCTTTTTATACAAATCAAAATAGACCTAGAGAATCACCATAATTCAGTATATAATGTTCCATGTCATCAAGAAAAATTTGAATTATGATCACTATACTTTGAAACTAAGATGCAAGAAAGATATTCATTAAAAAATTATAAATCCATAACAATTAGAGGGAGGATATTTCAGTTATTTGAAAATTTTTCTGTGAAACAATTCTTTCCCCAGTGATATGTTGACACTTAAGTGAAGTTAAGTAAAGGGTTAGTGAAGTTTTAAAATTTTCTATCCCCAGTTAACAAAATTACTTTAAAAGTATTATTCTCTGCTATTTATCACTTTCCCTAAATATCAAAGTAATATCTATATGAAGCAGTTAAGAGATAAACCTATATTCTGTTCTAGAAACAAAATTTTAGGTGAGGTTAAGTGTCAAAGCACCTAACAACAAAAATCCATGATTATTATTACTACTAACGTTATTATTATTTACTACTCACTGTCTGTAGTATAGGCAAAAGCATATTCAGTGGATTTGTCAAGTTAGTTCCAAATATTATGAATCCAGAATCAATGCCAGCTGAGTGAAGAGCTTTGTCCAGGCTAAAGTTTAAAAAAAAAAAAAAATTAAGGCTTGAATTTTTATATAGAACATTGTATATTTGATGAAATAAAAGAATTTACCATAACCTAAACAAAGAACACAAACTGGTGGTAGAAATAAATGTATAGAAAAGTGAACTTAATTTAAATGTTTTACAGAACAATATTTAGTTGATTCAATCCATAGGATAAATCCTGTTCTTTACAGGAACACAGTTAGCCATTCTTTATGAGAGTTAACACTGTAGAACATTTCAAATAAAGTAAGTAACTTAAGATAAATAGACTACACTAATGGATTTCAGCAAGGAGAAGATATAACATTATATAACTTGTATAAATGATTTAGGAAAACTACACTGAAATGTACTTACTTTGACAGAAAGAGAGAAACTGTGAACAGCAGTGCCACAAGGATGAAAAATATTCCCCATATGATCTAAAAACAAAAATGTATTACTAAAATGTAGTTCAAGATGCTCTAAAAGTTTATATTAAAAGCACCAACACATTATGCTCAATCTTATTGATCATGAGCTATTAGTATGCCAATGTTTTAATAAAAATCAATCCAAGATGTATTTTTATTTAGAATATAACTCCAGTTGTCACATAAGTTTTTAATAACTTGAAAGACTATTTGATTGAGAACACTTGTATAGGATAAAAAGTATTCACATAACATCTGTTAGCAAACTTTATCAATCACTAAACAAAAAAAAAATTCCTTGTTAAACGAGATATTACATTTACCTATAATGTATAAGAAGTGATTGTTTATTTCCAATAAAATTATGGAAACCAATATTTTAAATTTTATTTACTAAGTATCCAAAGTGCTAAAGAAAAATGCATTAAAAAAAAGCTTTGTCACAGACAGCAGTGATCACAAATTGAACCTGCCTCATTTAATTCATATATGAACTAAAGAGAAACACATTATATTCTCATTGCTTATATAAAAATGATTACATATGTGCATATGCATAGTGCTTAAAGGCAGTTAGGCAGGTAGCAAGGATTATTGTCCCCATTTAAAGGAGGAAGTGACTTGAAGAGAGTTAAGTAATTTGTCCTAAGTTTCAGAGACATGGAGTAGAAAAACAGGACTGAGGCCCTAGGATACGATACAGTGTTACTTTCACTAGAAGAATGCTATTTCACATATACAAATGTTAATATTTAAGGTATTCTGGAATTCTAATATATAAGCATTATAGATGAATACAAAATTAGAGCTTAAAGTATAATACGCTAATATGCTAATATTATACATGTACTGTCAGAATTCCCAAAAGCCCATATAGTGCTGAATTTGGAGTCAGGAAGACCAGAGTTAGAAATGTGTCTCAGACACTTGCAATGTGATGCCTTGTCACAACCTTTCTAGGGCTTCAGTTTCTTTATCTGTATAATTCATGGCCTCTAAATGTATCTTCTAGTTCTAAATCTATGATAGACATCTATGTGGACAGTAGATAGACCATACTGGAATCAGACAGATCTGAGTTCAAATCTAGCCTCAGGCACTTAACAGCAGTTTGACCATGAGTAAGTCACTTAATCTCTCTATCTACCTCAGTTTCCTCATCTATAAAATGGGCATCAAAATAGCACTTACCACACACTACTGTTGTAAGGATCCAACGAGATTTGTAAAGCACTCTGTAAATCTTAAAGCACTATGTAAATATTAGCTATTATCTATGAATCCTTTAGTTTATTAACCTTACAGTATGGCACAGCAGAACTATATGCAGAAATAGCCAACATTAGACACTAGGTATAACCAGACTTAGAGAAATGCTATTATTATTATTCATTTATAATTATTTTTTTCATCTAGTAATACAAAAATACAAATGAATTAACTCAAAAGTCTCCTTACAACTTAAAAGGCAAACAAGTCAACATTTACCAACTTTTGAAAGTAAAACTTTCCAAAACTACGCCTTCATTCACTTGGAATGAGAGGCAAAGTTGTTTAAAATAACAGAATTTTAGAGTTAAAAAGGATAGGAGAGATGTTCCAGTTCAATCCATCTCATTACACAGAAGAGAAGATAACTATTCCAACAGGTCATGTGATAAAGATTAGGTCAAAGATGGAATGCTAGTATTTAAACTTAGGTTTTCTGACTTCTTGAACATTTAACACTTGAACATTTAAGAAGACAAATACAAAATTCATAGTACATTATATATTGTGTCTCATCCATTCATTCAATTTAAAACTGAGGTTACATTCATTGCTACTTAATTTTTCTAAGTATAAGTATAACCCAAATATACCTTGCCACAATAATATTGTTTTGATTTAAGTTACTAATTAAAACATTGTAACAGGCCATCATAAAGTGGTATTTATAACACCAAACTATAGAACTAGCTTGTCCACTATAATGTTTCACAATAGTGTAAGAAAAAAAAAACCTTAAATTATTATTTTGAAATTTATATTTTAAGCAGTAAGAATCATGTAAAAAATGCAATATGGTAAGAGACCTGAAACCCCTCTTAGAATCTTCATTTAAGTAAAGAGTCCAGGGCAATAATCTTTTTATTTCTCACCCAGCTATTTTTCTCTAGGCTGCTCCATCATATCCCTACATTGGGTACTTTTCTACCCCAGCCCTGACTTTCTGATTCCTCTGCTCTGTTGTCTTCCCTGGTTAGATTATAAGCTCCTTGAGGTCAATAATTATCTTTTGCCTTTTCTTGTATTGTCAGAGGCTAGCAGAGAGCCTGCCACATAGTAGATATTAATTAACTGATATACTAGTTTTATAAGCCTTTAAATGAAAACACATGCATGTGAATTGAATTACTGAAGCATCCATATTTGGACTTTAGAGAATAATTTTTAAATTATGTCTATAAACATAAGATGTATTATTAAATGCTAGGAGATAAAGCATAAAATCTTTGGCTAATTTTTTTCACAAACAAGTACACAAACAAGTAGTGTAAGAATTCCAGTTAATATTAAAACTTCTGAATTAAGATGACAATAAAAAGATTCTATAAAAGATAATTTTAATATGAACCATTTTATTACAAGTAACATTTATATTCTCAAAGAGTTTATCCAGGGATTTATTATTTCTTTATCTTTTGGTTGGTTGCTCTATTTCAATAGGTAAGCTCTGCTTTATCTTACTGGGAACTAGTGGTAAGAGAACCAACCCCTTTCTAGCTTAACTTTGTCTTGTTTTCCACAACTTAAATGTAAGCCCTTCGAATATCTATAATCTCAGTATAAAGAACAATGCCTAAATCTTTAATAAATGCCTGCCTACTCTATCTCTCTCCTATATCTATCAAATATTTATAGAAGTTTTTCTATTTTACAGGTATTCATTTCTTTTTGCCCTTATATACAATTTAGTACAAAGTTCTAGATTCCAAAATTAGCTATGCCTTTCTATGAACTTGGTTTTTGATCTTCTTTGGTCCTACTACCCAATATCCCTGCAGTTAGAACAAAACTGCAAAATCTTTTTATCTCCATCCCACCTCTTCCAGGCCCTGGAATAGTACTTCATATAGAAGGTAGTCACTTTTTTAAATATGTGTTTGAATAAAGAAAATCAGACATTGTACATTTCATAAATGAATACTTTTAGAGTTTAACACAAATTTTTTTTCCCCTAAAACTAAGATATATTAATATTAAGGAGTCTTTCTTGGTTTAATTCTGACAATTGAAAATTAGTGGTTATTGGAATACTGATTATTTATAAGAGACTTAAAATGCCAAGCAATTTCAAACACCAGAAGTATATTCTTTTAGAAACATTAAGGGGCAATAAAATAAAATTAAAATTAAACAAGATAAAAATAAAATAAACAATTCATTATCTGGATAAACATGTGCTCCAATCTAAAAAGTTGAAGTTCAAATTCTAAGACTCCTTTAGTGACTTTTTGGCAAAGGATTTCTTTACTAATGTTTTCCCCAAATGTATATTAAATGATAGTTAATAGCTATCTAACATTCTAGTTCATGATCAATGACTGGAATCAGAGATATTTAATTTGAAAACTTTAATAAAATATCTATTTAGAAATGAGAATTTCTCTAATTCAAAAATTTTTATATGAAGCAAATCAGTCACAGATAGACAGAGGAGGTTCAGAGACATTTAGAGCAATGTTTATAGAACCATACCAAAGACTATTGTTTCACATGATTCTTAATGTCACATTTTTTCCTGCTTGCCCTAATTTAAAAGTTTCATTTTAAAAAGTTATGATAAATTGTGCTTTGGAAAAATACTTTCAATTTATTCCCCAAAGCAAAAAGTATAGTTCAACAGTAGCAAGTATTCCAAAAAGTGCCCAACTATTTTAAAAAATCTTTTATTTGTATACATATCACTAAATTCCTCAGGGCAATCCCCTGTCTCCCTTCCACCCCCCCCCCCCCAAAAAATAGGTTTTTGTCAAAGGTCAGAAAACCTTGAGGGTAAATAGATGACAACAGGGACAAAAAAAGATAGAGAAGGAGCTCATAGCTGAGCTCTGGAATCTTATAATTCTGGCAGGTGATACACAGTGGCTGGCAGACATACTGAGATAGTCAGTCACATGGAACAACATGCTCCCACCCAGAGACTGACTGTCACAGATATATGGAAGGACCCTCACAGTAGCTCTCGGAGGTACAACCTCAGAGCCAGTGACACACACAAAGATAGATACTCAGAACTACCACAGAGACAAAAACAAAAACAAAAAAAATCCTCACGGTGGGCACTAATTCAAAAAATTGTTTTTCACTAGATACCTCTTTGGGATTCCTTTCAAAAGGAAAAGCTACAGAACAAATAAAATATACCAATGAAGAAAATGGTTTGTTTAATATTCAGAAGGGTAACCATATCTCACAATTAAAGTCTTCAGGTTTTATTATAAAAATATCTAATGAGTAGAAAATTTAAATACATATCTGAAAAAACAATATTTACAAAATAAACAGAAACTACAAAAATGTATTTTATTTATGCTAACAAAGAAACATTTTATGATTCTTTGTGTTATTCTATCTGGTAGTTTAAAGTGCTTTTAAAAAATCCAAATTAGCTAAGAAAAAAGAGTAAAACATGATGGAAGAAATTCCAGTTCTGTGTAATCTAATTATCAACATAATTGGAATAGGTGAATGCTGATCAACCATCACTCCACATATTCTCTGGACACATCTTAAAATAGGGCTTAACTTGGCAATTAATATCGCTATATCTGAATATTTAAAAAAATGTTTATTTTGTTCTGATTTGGGTTTTGTTTTTGCTGAGATTTATTACTAAAGACATATTGAAATTAAATACTTGGAATCTGGTCTCAATTTTGGAACACTATTGAAAATTCTCTCTCACAAGGTAAACAATGACATTCTAAATTAATCCAATTTATATAATCCATTTGAAACAAGTGGCTTATGTATGAATATCAACTTTGCCCCTTTCTACCTGAATGATATTGGGTTAAGTCATTTATTTCACTACTTTGATTCAGTTTCCCCATCAATAAAATTAAGAGGTTAACCAAGACTTCCAAGATTAAATACCATAATGATTCTATTGTCTTTACCAGGCTACTTCACTTTTCAATAGTATGACATATCACTAACATTTCCCTTCATTAATCATCATATTCAATTAAGTTCAATTAAAATTTGAAAATCTTGTTTAAAATTTTATTACTTCCATTAAAAGTTGTTTATGTCTACTGAATCTCAGCAAAGATGATCATGACTACTATAATCTTTTAGAAAAAAATTACTTATATACACTATAATTCTATCAATTCTCATTCAAATTATTTGTCAAATACTTCCCTTCATTTGTAATTCCAATGCCACCTATCTCACTTTTTGACTATTGAAAAACATCACTTATCTTCCTTTACTTTACTTAATAATAAATTCAAAGAATAACAAAGTTTTTTCTTTAAGGCATCCAAATACTAGAATAATTGTTACAATTTACAAGCTAAGGAACCTTAAATTATGCTTTTTTTTTTTAATGTTTTACTTTTTTAAGCTCGTGATGTTAAATTTGAGAGGCAGTTTGGAATGATTCAAGCAAGATTTGGAGTCATTTAAATATCACTTTGAGCTAATTTCCTCATCTGAAAAATAGGGCTAAGAGGATATATCATACAGAGTTGCTTTGAATCGTAAATGAAATAATGTATTTAAAAAGGTATGCAAACTTCAAAGTGCCACATAAATTGCATGCTGTTATTAATTCTGCTACTGCTAATATCCAAAACATCATCTAAATAATTACTAACAAAAGAAGCAGAATGGTCATCTGTGATATGAAATAATAGTTGCCAGTCTGAAGAATTATTCTTAAATACCTGGTGCTAATTTCTGATGATTATGAATTAATGAATCCTGATCCTTATGATTATTTCTACTCAAATAGAACCCACCTGATTTATTCTGCTAAACACTCTACATATTCCTTATTAGAGATAAGCTAGATGTCATCTGATAAAATCCTTACATATAATAATGCTTCAAATTCCAAAAATGTAATAGATTTGAATTTAATGTAGAAATTTTAAAAGGACTGTAACAAATCAATCTTAAATTATACAATAAAGAGATTTGCTTTCATGTTACTACCTGCTAGTTAAACATATTTAAATAAGCAATTATAAAATCTTTTGTCACTAAGGCTTTTTTGTTGTTAAATCAGTCTAAATGCTATCACAAAATTATATCTAAATAGAATAGTTCTTAAGAACAAAAAAATCTTATACATAACTAGTTTCACAAATATTTCCTCAGATAATTATTCTAGACTTTAAAAACTTTTATGAAGTATATTGACAAGTCCAGTTAATCACCATATTCATTAACTATATATAAGAATATTGGAAGAAGTCTCAATTTTACATACAATTTTCCTTTTTCCCCAAGACTTATACTATATGGGATTGGGACTGATAGAATTAGAGGCCAAATTGTTGTGGATTGGTGAAAGGACATTCCAGGGTTGGGAATAAGGGAACTGGATGGATTAAACTAGGTGAGTACTCTATGAATGTATGTTGTTCAGTGATTTTTCAATTGGATCCAACTCTTGGCGAGTCCACTTGGAGTTTTGTTTTTTTTTTGTTTTTGGGGGCAAAGAGCTCATTTTACAGATGAGGAACTGAAACAAACAAGATTAAATGACTTATCTGGGATCACACAGCTAAGTAAGCATCTGAGGTCAGATATGAATTTATGAAAATGACTTTAGGCTGGATACTCTAACCACTGCACCACTCACCTGTCCTTATGAATTCACAGCTTCTGTTAAATAATTGAATGGAACAAAAGCCAATAATTTTCAGCAGTTCAAATTCAATGAAGAAAAAGGAGCTAGTAAATCCCATAAATAAAAGACAAAGACTAAAGAGATTATCTGATGCTTAACACCTTTGGAAAAGTAGACAGACCTGACAAATGGGACAACTGTCCCAAGATTCCAGATTAGGGCTCAATCTACTGTGATAGTTTTTTGTTTTTTCCTCTTTCCTCTTTGTTATGTACCAAACCACCATGGCTTCTATTCAAGTGTGTGTTGGAATTTCTTCACTCTAACATTCTTGGTCCCCTCTCTTTTTCTCATCACAGAAGCCTATCCCTCTTGCAAATAAATTTGGATCCCAGCTTCTTGAGAGGAGTGGGGGGATTATGGGATTCTGATCATTGTCCCTACCCTACCCCAGCTCAAACTTCTCCTGAACCTCGAGTCCCATAGAAATCATTAATAATGGGTCCCAATAGAACAGTGAGTAGGTCAGAATATTGTGTAACCACATGAGACAGTAACCATAAAACATAAGACAAAATCAGCCAATAAGTGGTATCAACAGGATGCAGAACAGGACACTGAACCATAAACTTCAATAAATCTTTCCCCTGGAATGGTGCTTGGGCAGTTCCCATGACCACACATTAATACCCTACATGGACTTTTCTGCATGCATTCTGAGTAATCAAAAAGAAACTGGTGAACATCAGGAACAAAGGATGAGTAAAACAGTGTGTACAACATAGGTGATGTTTTTCTGTCTTAAAGGATACCAATGAGCCTTTCTACCATCCTAAGCAAATGTAAATTTTCCCAAGTGCTTTTATATAAATTTTTCATTTAATCTCACAATTTAAATTCTGTGAGAGAAGGGAAGATATCCTATTTTAGACTGAGATCTAATGAAAAGTTAGTTAACACATTAATTCCTAGGAAACCATGAACTAAAACAGAAGTAAAAGCCCAAGTCTATTTATGGTACTTTTTAAAGGATAGTTTAGGGATTCTGCTAATCTTCTACAAAGCAGATTTTAAGGACTTTTTTTATACACCAGCTGTCTAAGTTCAAATGTCATAAATTAAGGACCAAACCTTGGTTTACCCGTGGTGAAAGAAATTCAGAGAACCCAGAAAAAAACAAATGATTACAGGATTTGATGCATAGTGACAAAAATAGTCCACGATGCTGATTTTTGAACCATGTTTTTTTTTTTTTTGTTTTTTTGTTTTTAATATTTTTAAATTCTTTATCAGAAAAGCATTTGTCTGCAAAAAGAAATAAAATCTATTTTTCTCCTATGTGACATATTTAAATGAAACTCTGAATATCCTAATGTCTAAATTACAACTCTAAGCTGGAAAAAAAAAAAAAAGGAAAATTACATCACTTTGGTTTTCTAGTCACTCTTGGGGATGAAGGCATATATGTTCCTCCTACTTTAGCCTGAATTCTGAGTGATGTGATATTTACTAGTGATGTGACCTTGATACCAGTGGTCACAAATGATTCAATTCCATCAGAATAATTAGATTTCCTGGCTCTTTGCTTTCAGATCAGTTCTTAAATAGATGTTCTGCTTTGCCCAATACTCTGCTTTTTTTATAATACTATCTCCTTAAAGCTAAAGTTTTTAGGTAAGCATATAATGATACAAAGTTATAGCAAAGTACAAGATCCTTTAGCTAAAAGTTACCTTAATTACTCATTTTTCCTCCACTCATATATCAAGGTATTTTTCCTAATACACACATCTGACCATTCCCCCACACATGGTTCCCATTAGCTCTGTCCAGATTGGGGAATTTCTATGTAATGCTAAAATAAATGTTTTTTGGCAATGAATAACAGTAGTAGCTACAAAATTTTTAAAAATATATTTTTATTTTCCTAGTTACATGTAAAACAATTTTTTACACTGGCTTTAAAATTTTGAGTTTCAGATTCTACCCTTACCTCCTCATATCCCATTCCCCCCCAAAAGTGAGAAGGCCCAAGGGAAGCTGTGCAAAACATTTCCATAAATGTCATGTTGCAAAAGAAAACATAGATCTCCCTCCTATCCCCCCCCAAACAAACCCCTCAAGAACAAATAAATAAATAAAATTTCAGTCTGTATTCAGATACAATCAATTCTTTCTCAGGTATGGAATGCATTTTTCATCACAAATCCTTCAGAGTAGTCTTGGATCATTATATTGCTGAAAATAGCAAAGTTATTCATAGTTGATTATTCCACAACTTTGCTATTACTAAGTACACAGTATATTTTACTTTGCTTGAGCTTATGAAAGACTTTCCATGTTTTTCATCTTTCTCATCATTTATTCTAAAATAATAACATTCCTTCATAATTCCCTACATTTTATTATCCCATAATTTATTTAGCCATTCCTCAATTGAGGGGTATCCTCTCAATTTCCAATTCTTTGCCCCTAGAAAAGAGCAGCTATAAATATTTTTATAAATATTTCTTTTTTAAAAATCTTTTTTGGGGTTCACGCCTAGTAGTGATATTGTCATGCCAAAGGATATATATTTTATTATATTTGACTCAGTTAAATCAGATAACTGTTTCATAATTCTTTTCATAATTATTATTTCTACCTGTATTTCCCCTGTTTATTCTACTCTCTCACCTTTCACCCTGTCCCTCCTCAAGTGTTTTGCTTTTGACCATACCCTCCCCCAATGTGCCCTCTCTTCCACCACCCTCTCACTTTCTTGTATCACCTTCCCCTTTTACTTTGCTTCAGAGTATGACAGATTTCTGTATTCTATCTTCCATGCTGAGTGTGTGTGCTATTTTCTCTGTGAGCCAATTCTGATGAAAGTAAGGTTTACTCCCTCTCTCCTTCTTCCCCTCTTTTATGGTAGATAAAATTTACACCCTTTTCCTTTTTCCCAATACATTCCTCCTTTACCCTTTCTTTTTTAGATATCTATTCCTATTCAACTTACACCTGTGTCCTATCTTTTAAACTCCTAATACCTCTAAATAGGCAGAAGTTCCTATCAGTTACAAATATCATTTTTCCAAATAGGATTATAAATAGATAAACCTTATTAAGTCCTTTATGATTTCCCTTTCCTGATTACCTTCTTATGATTCTCTTGAGTTCTGCATTTGAGAAACAAATATTCTATTCAATGCTGGTCTTTTCAGCCCAAATGCTTGAAAATCTTTTACTTCAATGAATATCTACCTTTTCCCCTAAAGGATTACACTCAGTTTAGCTGGGTAAATGATTCTTGGTTGTATTCCTAGCTCCATTGCTCTCTGAAATATTATATTCCAAGTCCTTCAGCCCTTTAATGTAGAAATTGCTAAATCTTGTATTACCCACTTTAATTGTTTCTTTCTGAACGCTTGCACTATTTTTCCCTTAACCTGGGAGTTCCAGAATTTGACTATAATATTCTTTAGAGTTTTCATCTTGGGAATCTCTTGTAGGAGGCAATTGGTAGATTTTTTTTTTCAATTTCTATTTTACCCTCTGGTTCTAGAATAAATATCAGAACAGTTTTCCTTGATAATTTCTTGAAAGATGGTGTCTAGACTCTTTTTTTTTTGATCATGGCTTCAGGTAGAAAAATAATTTTTAAATTATCTTTTCTGAATCTATTTTACAGGTTGGTTGTTTTTCCAATATTATTTCACATTACTTTCTATTTTTTTCTCTTTTTTTTTTTGGATTTGTTTTATTACATCTTGATTTCTCATCAAGTCATTAGCTTCCATTTGCTCAATTCTAATTTTTAAGGAATGATTTTTCTAAATGAGCTTTTGTACCTCCTTTGCCATTTGGCCATTCTGCTTTTTAAGGCATTCTTCTCTCTTCATTAGTTTTTTGTATTTCCCTTTGTATCATTCCTATTTCTTTTCCCAATTTTTCCTCTCTCTCTCCCTCTTACTTGATTTTCGAAATCCCTTTTGAGTTCTTCTATAGTTCTTCCATAGCCTAGATCAATTCTTATTTTTCTTGGAGATTTTGAATGCAGGAATTTTGATCTTGCTATCCTCTTCTGAGTGTGCATTTTGACTTTATCACCAAAGTAACTCTCTATAGTCAGAATTTTTTTCAGTTGTGTGTTAAAATAGAACTCTGTTTCCAGGGTAGAGTGTGCAATGTCTCAAGGTTCAGGGGTTTTATGTAGTTGTTTTCAGAGATTCTTCTAGGGATCTGTACTGTAAACCAGCACTGCTATGTAGATCTGAGTATGGGCAAAGCAAGAGTCCTGCCACACTGCCAGCAAAGAGAGCCCCTGCAATCTCCCTCTGACCAATTGTCCCTGACCCCCTCCTCTCTCCACCCCAACTCTTTCCCCTCACACTTGTGAGTTGAGATCTCTGGAAGCTGCTGCTACTGCTGCTGCTGCTGCCATGGTTGCTGCTCATACTGCTGCTGCCATTGCTATTGATTCAGTGGTTCCCAAAGCCAGATTCTGGGCTGATCCTTCCCTTATACCCTAGTATGCCAAAACCTTTCTGGCTACATTGTCCTTGGCCTCTGTTGCTGAAGGGTCTGGAGAGCGTTGCCACTTCCCATTTTCTGGGGCCCCAAGCTAAGATTGTGGTCTAGACCCACTCCAGTGCAACAGACCCCTCTTGTGAACCTTCCAAGCTAACTTCGGATGGAAAATTGTTTCACTCCATCTTTTTGTGGGTTCTGATATTCTAAAATTTGTTTAGAGTCATTATTTAAAGGTATTTGGATAGATATGGAGGAGAACTCTGGGAAGTTTTATTTTACTCTACCATCTTAGTTCCATCCAGCTAGGTACAAAATTTTACAGAAACATGCTAGATTTAAAAGAGCTACTCAGTGATATTCCTTTTCTTCTTGGAGGAATAATTTTTGTGTTTCTAAATAAAACTGAGGCATTGTATAAAACATAAAACAGGTGACTAAATTATTCTATTTAAACCCCATTTACCTTTAAAGGTCGTAAGGCACCACAAAATTTTGTCCAGCAGCTCTTCTCAATATATTCTAGGTGCCTCTCTCTCCTTTTTAGTGTCCGCAGCCTTTCTTCAAAATGTTTTAAGGCCCGTCTGTCCTTTGCTGGGAGAGGTCGACCATCTTTGCTCTGTAAATAATAATAAATGAAATACAGAATTCAATCATTCATCCATATGTTAACAATTGTAGCATTTCTAAAAGTTGAGGTGTATGATTCACAAATATACTATATATGTGTGTTTGGGTCTCTTTCAAAATAAAAAATATGGAAACATCTTTATCATGTAAAAAATCAGAAATAGAGTTGTAGAAGTCATCATCTTATCAAAATTTTCATTTTGGAGGAGAATAAAAAAGCCCAGAATTGCAAAACAGATTTTGCCAAATTCATATAACTAGTTAAAAGTAGACTCTGGACCAGAATTTGGGTCTCCTGACCTGTTCAGTAATTTTCTATTATAGAATTAACTGCTAGAAGAGACAATTCTGTCAAGATCTGAATCACAATCAGGTAAGTATTAGAAGATAGATGATTCAAATTTTAATAAAACATTGCCTAACCTTTGATTTAATCCTTTGAATATGCTGTTCCACTTCTTCAATATCTTCAGTGTTCTCTAAGCGTTCATATTCAGCACTTCTAGTACCTTTTATTAGACTTAGGGGGAGGGCTGACATACCATAGGCCTAAAACAAAATGATAAAAGAGAACTGAAAAGCATGTTTAAGATAATGGTTTCAAACTAAATTCCATATTACTTCACAAGTCTAAAAGTTCATTTTATGCTTTTGATTTGTTATTAGTACAGAAAACAAATTTTCTTTTGGTTTTTTCCTTTTTCTTTCTTTTTCCCTCCCTCCCTCCCTCCCTCCCTCCCTCCCTCCCTCCCTCCCTTTTCCACAATTCCATGGGCT
>JAJPUD010005413.1:58299-125124 GCA_023553655.1 Myrmecobius fasciatus
TTCCTTCCTTCCTTCCTTCCTTCCTTCCTTCCTTCCTTCCTTCCTTCCTTTTGCTGAGGCAATTGGGGTTAAGTGACTTACCCAAAGTCACACAGCTAGGATGTGTTAAGTGTCTGAGACCAGATTTGAAATCAGGTCCTCCTGACTTCAGGTCTAGTGCTCTATCCACTGCGCCACCTAGCTGCCCCAGAAAACAAATTTTCTTAAGAGAATTGAAAAGTTGCAAATTCAGATTAAATTTCTGAGTTTTTAAATGGGAAGTAAAATCTCATCAATTGAAGCTAACTAGGAGTAAGGTCAGTATGAACTAGTAAAAATTACAAAGTATTTAACACGTCATAAAATAATTTTATTAATTTAAAGCTAAAATAGGTACTCAGAAAATGTTTTCATGATTTACTTATGATAATAATTAGCATTTTAGGTAGGGCTTTAATAGTTTAAAACTTTCCCCAAAAGCCCAATGCAGACAATAAATATCCTCAAAGAAGAGCAAACTAATCAAGGCCTAAGTAATTTGCCCATTGTAACACAACAAGTATTTTAGGTAGTACTCAAATTTGTTAGCTAATTCCACATCCTACAATGTTATATTGTCTTGAGACACATAGCAGGAAAGAGCTTCATTAAGACCACACACGTGACTGAGGTCTTTATAGAATACATATTCCTTGAGTCAATTAAGTCATCAGGTATTTATTAAGCACTATTATGTGCCAAACTCTGTACTAAACTTGGAATATGATGAAGGACAAACAGCTCCTGCCTTCAAAGAGTTTACATTTTAACAAAGTAGAAAATATATAAACAACTAGATAAATATTTACAAAGATTTCCAGGTATGGGCAACAGCAAATATAAATCAGGAAGACAGGATATGGAATGCCATATATGAAGAACTGCAAGTAGGTCAGTGCTGCTGGATAAATACAGTGTTTTGAGGAGAAAAAGGTGGAAGAATGGGGAAAAAAGAAGGCAAGAGCCAAGTTATGAAAATAATGAAGTGCCAAAAAAAGAAGTTTTTATTTGATTCCAGAGGTAACAGGGCAGTGTTGGAATTATTCAAACAAGAGAATGTCATCCTATGACCAGGTGCATGCTTTAGGAAAATTACCATGACGCATGGATGGTTGGGAGAAGAACCTGAGTGCAGAAAGCCTTAAAGCAGTGAAAGAGAAATGAGGTTTTCAATAGAATTGTGGCTGTGAGTACAGAGAAGGGAACATATATGTGAGAGATGTTTTGAATGTAGAAACTATAAGATTTATTGACAAAGGATTGGATATATACAGTGAGTGAGAAGAATTGGGGAATAACACAGATTCTGAACCTTCCTTCCTTCCTTCCTTTTTTTCCCTTTCTCTTCTCTCCTCCAGTCCTCCAATAACTGCCCTATGGATGCACACACGTGTATAAATCAATTGCATGGAGATAATCAAACCTATGGAAGCTACTAAGAGAGAGAGAAGAGAAAAGAAGGTCCAGGATGAAGTCTTAGTAGATGAAATTAGTAAGGAAGACACAGATGAAGAACCAAGAAACTGGGCCAGTGATATCAATCCAGATTCTACTATGAAGGTCATTAGTTTTCCTGAACCATTTTGGTCACACAAACTAGAAGTTCAACTAATCATAAATTTGGGTAAGTATATCTGTTGCTCACTCTTCAATAAAAACTACGAGGAAAACTAAAAGCAGTTTGACATAAACCAATGTTTTACAGTACATCTCAAGTTTCAACTGGACATAAGACATACATAAAAGATGACATGATAAACAAATTAGAGGAAAAAAGGAAGAAATTTTTTTTTCAGATAAATGGGGTAATTTAACATGACCAAATATAATCTAGAGAGGATCACTGAAGATAATTTTCGATTACATAAAGATTTAAAAGTTTTTATACAAACAAAACTAATTCACCTAAAAGAAGAGAAGCAAGTAACAAGGAAAATATTTGAAGCAAGTTTCTTTGAAAAGGATCTCATTCCCAAGATATATATGGAGCTGTTTCAAATTTGTAAGAATAAAAGCAATTTCCCAATTGATAAAAAAGTAAAAAACAAAAATATGAACAGGTAGTTTTCAGAGGAAGAAATTAAAGCTATCAAAAGATTTCAGTGTCCTGAGCTGTCCTTATCAGGGTGCAAGAGGAAATAGTTGTCAAGGTGATTGTTGGATCTGAATTGTCCATTACATGCTCTTCTTCAGGGTGTCTGGCTACAACAGATAAGCTCTTGTTATCATGAAAATGCTTCAAATCATAAATAATTAGGAGGATGCAAATGAAAGCAAATTTGTGGTTGCAACTTTATATCCATCTTAACAAAATTGACAAAAAGGAAAATGACATAGTAATATACTTTTGGCAGATCACTTGGTAGCCATTCAAGGAAGCAATTTGAACTATGTTCAAAAGATTATTTAACGATGCATATCCTTTGACTCCATGGTACCATTACTAGATTTATGCCCCCGAATGATCAAAGAAAGGTCTATGTGAATGATAATATGTCTGCAGTAGTATTATATTAGTATTGGAAGAGAAAATAGATTTTGTTCATTAATATGTATGTAATATATGTGTATGTGTATGTGTGTGTGCATGTGTGTGTATGAAAAAAATACCTGTCCACTCAAGTGAATATTGTGCTGTAAGGGGTATTTTGTTTGATCATTTTAAAAAAATTATTGCTACTTAATTCTTTAAAAAAATCATAACTTCATAAAACTAGCAGCTTAAACATATTGGTTTCCTTCTTATTTGATATCTAAATGTTTTAGAAAATGTCATTAAGAATTGGTTGGTTTAAATATAAAACATTATGACTCATTTACAGAAATAATTTTTATAAGTTCCATCAGTCTTTATTTTTTAGTTTGGTGTCAGCATCATGCTAAAGAGTTCAAATAAAAGTTTTAACTCTAAAATATTTATGAGCAAAGCTTCAAAATACAGGTAATTACAGTTCATATGAGAAATTAAGCAAAAGTTTAAAAAAAAAGAGAAATGAGAGCACCTAAGTAAAGTTTTAGAAAAGAAATGAGAGCTATGGAGGAAAGAATTAAAAAGGCAATTAACAAATTGGCACAAGGGGTTCAAAACCTTATACAACAACAAGTTCCCTGAAAATTAGAACCAATTAGATGGAAGCTAATGATTCCATGAGAGACTAAGAAATATGAAAACAATCAAAAGAGAAAAAAAGAAAAGAAAATATAAGGTAACGTACAGCAAAAATAACTAACCTGGAGAACTGATTGAGAAGTTATTTTAGAATCACTTAACTATTTGATTTTAGAAAGAGATCAGACATTCTATTTTAAGAAATTCGATTGTTACAGCAAAAATTCAAAGCTTCCAGATCAAAGAAAAATATAACTACAAATAGAACGAAAGGATTCTGGTATCAAGGTACCAGTCAGTATTACAAGTGATTTAGCAGACCCCACTATAAAATATATTCCACAAGGCAAGGATTACATATTTAAAAAAACAGTATAATACTAAGAGAAAAAAAATGGACCTTGAATGAAACAGAAGACATAACAATTCTTGATGAAAAGATCCATATAATAATTCTGAAGAACAAACACAGAAGTCAAGAGAAACAGAAGCAAACAATCATAATGGACTAAACAAGGATAAACAGCTTATCTTCTAACAATGGAGATAAGTATCTATATATGTCTTGTGTGTCTAGCCCTTCTAAACCCCATTATCATTAGGAGTCAAGAGAGGGGAAAAGGCATGCACTGAGGATGTGGGAGGAGGAAAAACAAGGATGATATGAAAGAAATAATAGGAGAAATTAACATCCCTAAACAGAGTTACAAATAGCAGATTACAAAATCAAGGAGGAAAGGATGAGGGGCAATAAGTAACATATATTTCACTCTCAAATGAACTTGCCAAAGGAGAGAATACACATGCATACAGAGTTGGATATAAAAAAAAAGGGATATAGGAGTGAAAGGGAAGAAAAGAGATAGGAGAATAACAGGAAAGGTAGATTAAACTGGGACATAGGTGGGAAACGGCTAATCAGGTTATGGCATATAAATGTGATATAAATATGATAGAATATCATTGTGCAATAAGAAATAATGAAGGGAATGCTCTCAGAGAAACTTGAGAAGACTAATACAAATGGTACTAAGTGAAGTGAACAGAGCTAGGACAATAATAATTTAAAGAGAAACAAAGATTTGGAAACTCTAATCAACATAATGGCTGACCACAATTCCAGAGGACTCATGATAAAACATGCTGTCCACCCTCCTGATAGAGGGGCAAATGAGTCAGGGTACAAACTGATTGGATAAGGAAAGGGTGGGGGGAAGGGCAAATTTTTGCTGAATGAAAAAAAATCATTAAAAAAAGGAAAGGCAGAGAGAAACATGAGATAGATTTCTATGTAGATAGAACACAGTACCATTTTGGCTACAATATAGATTATGCAAAGGAAAGCAGTATCTAATAAACCTGGAAAGCTAGGCTTAAGTCAAATTGTTAGAGTCCGAATGCAAAACAGTATTTGTATTATATCCTGAGGGACATTATAGCTTCTTAAGCAGAGGAGTGACATGGTCACACCTGAATTTCAAGAATATTAATTTGGAGAACAGTTTGGAATGGAGACAGGATGCAAGGAGACCAATTAAAAGGCTATTGAAAGAAACTAAATGAGGTCTTGAACTAGGGTGCTTGTAATGTGAGTTTAAAGAGGAGAGATGCAAGAGATATTATAAATGCAAAATTGACAGGGCTTGGCAAATGATTAGATATGGATATAAGAGAATGAAGAATCAAAGATAACTCTCTATGGGAGAGATGGGGAACTTTTTTTTTCTGCCAAGGGCCATTTGGATATTTATAACATCGTTTGTGGGCCATACAAAATTTTCAACTTAGAGAACTCAAAACAACTGGAAGTTGTTATACCTCGCTCTTTGCTCATTATTGCCTGCAGTTGCCTTAGCGAATGATTTCATAGGCCCTATATGATCTGCAAGCTAGATATTCCCCAACCTTATCTAAGAGATGCAAAATTAAAACAAAGCTTTTTAAAAGAAAGTTAAAAATTAGGAAGGTTAGATGTGTTCTATTTTGGACATCTTGAATTTGAGAAGCCTTTAGGACATTTTAGGTTAAGTGTGACACAGGCTGAAATATAGGACTAGAGCACAAGAAAGACATGAGATGTGAATACCCAGACTATTATCAGCAGAGAGATAATAGTTAAACTCAGAGACATTAATAAGATAACCAAGGAAATGTAGAAAGAAAAGAAACCCTGTAGCATGCCAGCACCTAGGAGATGGGACATGGATTAGTAACCTATAAATGAGACAAAATAAGGATCAGACAGACAGACAGTCATTGGAAATATACTGAAATACAAATTAAAAAAAAGGAATATATGGGCAAATATATGGCAGATAACTGAAGTAAAAATGATGATCTACAGAGGAAAGGAAAAATAAATCTCTGAGGTGCTGTTAAGATAGTGGTCAAACTTTAAATTACTATTACACAATAGCTTGTTGAACTTTCATCATGAAGTCTAAATTTTGCTGAAAATATATTTACTAAAAGAAGGGAGAGGCAACATCAGCAACCATTCAGAATCAACATTTATCTATCACTTTCCTAAAAATAATAAGGGAAATAAATGGTTTATAACTTACTTCCTTTATGTCACTGAATTATCTGATCACTCAAAGTCAAAATGTGAAGCCAAATCAAAATCTTCTCTATTTCCTATTATTTGTTCCTTTGCAGATGTGAAAAGGAATTACCAACAACTTTTTTTTTTTTAATGAAAATCTTTCATGTTTGAAGACAGCAATTAAATCACCATTTCTTTAAGACTAAAACCAAATTCTTTCATCTTTCCTCATTTTCCAATCCCTTTTATCACTTTGGTCACACTTCTCTGACCCATCCAACTGTTACAGTTTTTATGGAAATGTTATAGATATGACATTTTAAAAAAAATATTACCATCAACGTGGGGTTCTTAGATATCAAGGACCACTGGGTTTTTCATCTTGACCTAGAGATAAAACTTCTGTGTGCTGTCTTCTGTAATTTATATGCACTTTGCAAGGATTGTCTTGTTTTTCTATTTGCATTTCCAAAACCTAACACAGCATTTTATACATATATATTAAATTAATATTTTACGTTACTATTTTGTGTCCTTTTAAAATCACTTTTGACCCAAAATACATATTCTAATAGGAAAAAAATATTTATTTCATAACATATGTGAAATGTTTAAATATCAACTTAGTATTGTTATCTCATGTTTTCAACTACTCTTACTGTCTATGATATTCCTCTCTCTCAGGCCTTTTACTAAGATGTCTAAATTTTGTCACTAATTTAATTTGATTTCAAAAGGATCATCATGTATATTTAATAGAATTATGCAGAACATGAGAGACCCTCCGTGGGCTTTAGTTTTATAGTTAGAAGCCATAGGACAGTAATTAGTAATTAATAGTAGCATTTTAAAGTATTTGCAAATTATTAATTGGTTTGTTGAACCTTTATTTCAATACCTAAGTGTTGATGATGATATATATTTGCTACAATATTTAATAAAATGAGCCAATTTCTTAAGTAGAAAATGTAGCAGAAAGTAACATCAAATGAGAAGCTCATATGAAATTCTTAATATTATTTTTTAAAAAGATAAATAAGAGGTCTTAATCCATGAATACCTTTACAAAAACCTTGGTATTTTTTAGAGGGGCTGGATTACTCTTCACACATATAAAAATAAAATGTTTTAAAAGAACAGTAAATGTCATTTTGATAAAGAATCACTGTAATAACAATATGAAAAACAATAATACCTAGTCTTAAAAACTGTTCAGAGAAAGTGACTGAAAAAAGACAATTCTCATTTAGATAACTAAAGTAACATTTTCATCTCTGTATACAAGTTGAATTTCAGTAAATAATAAGAAATCCAAACAAAAATATCTGTCTACAATATACTTAATTTTCACATATTCCACAAATCCCAGGACTATTTTAGCTCTTGGATTCAACTTTTACAATGATTTTTAAATTTAACTTTGAAGAAAAAAGTTAAGGAGTTTTTTTTTTCCTTTTTAAATACAAATATTACCTTTTCCAGAAACAAATACATTCATTGCTTACCACTGCCCTCTAGTGAATTCCTCCCAAAAGTAAGATCAAATTGTTGACAACAATCAATTTTTACTGTTTCTCACTCTGCACAATTTTCCTGATTATGGCAAATGGGGGAAAAAAAAATGTAACACAAGAAGGACTAAGAACACGATTTTAAAATATGTATTTTGATACATGTTTAGGGAAAGTAAAGATCAGAAAAGTGATAATCAAACAATATTAAATGTAGAAAACATTAAGTACTATAGCATATTATTGTTATCACATCCTTAATGGCCAGCAATGTTCCAGAAATGTCTCCCTTAAAGATAGTTGTGAAGGGAAAATTTAAAAGCAAAGAGAAAGAGCTGGAGTAAAATTGGTTATTAGAAAGCAAACAAGTGTTTCTCTGGTTCCATTGTACTCCCTTTATTTTAAGAAGGCTGGGCTTAGGGTGAGCAGGCAGAAAAGTTTCATCTAATCCATAGGAATTAAGAGATATACAAAAATGAGAGGAAGTTATTTTTGTATCTGTATCATTCAATCTGAACCCACAGTCTGACAAAGTGGGGAGTTAGTAATTGTTTGTTCACTAACAGATTTATAATTATATGGTGTTTTATAATTAATCTCTTCATATCCATTTGGTTCTCCCCAAAACCACTTAAGTTAAGCAACGGAAATGTTGATTATTTTAGAGAAAAGGAGATAGGAGCTGAGAGAAATCAGATAACTAGTTTATGGCCACACAACTGGTAGGAATAAGCTATGTTCTTAGGATTCCAGATGTTACATTCTTTGCATTACAGCTTTCACTAAAAGATAAAAAACACACCTTCAGTTACAAATGTAAATGGAGAAGTAACTTCTTGGGTGGAAAAGTAGTTGAGAGCTCCACTGATCAACTCCAGTTAGATATGCATAATATCAAAAATGAAACATCTTATGAAATCAAGATGAACATTTTATAGTTTCTATTTAATCATATCTCAATCAGATATTAACAATAATTTTTTTAGCAGAACTCATTTCATTTTTAGCAAAGTAAGATTTTTCCTGATGTTTCTTTTTTCAAAACTAGTATTGATATAGTGCTTTTAAAACTGCAAAGCACTGAACACAATGGATTATATGATTTATTTCTCCCATCAATCCCACGAGTTAAGCTATTTTTATTTTATAAATAAGAAAACTAAGGTAGACAAAGGTTGAGTGATTTGCCTAGAGTCACATAAGTATCACATACGTGAAAGTCTTTCTGATTCCAAGTCTAGAACTCTTACCCACTTTGCTAGATACCTCAGATGTAAAATCACATTTATAGTTAAGAGATTGGTGATTATTTCCACATGATATTATATATTTAAATTCTCATAAGTTAGGTAGATGAAAGCAGTATTACAAATGTAACTTGTTACCTTACTATCTTTGTGATCTTCACCAATAAAACTTCTAATAAGCCTATACTTCAATTTCTTCCCCAATGGCTATACTAATCTATTTTATAAAGATTTCCTAGAATTACTAGAATTCCTAGTATTTTCAAGTAATACTTTGTGATAGGTTAAACATCCAAACAATTAAGATTTCCTTTGATTCTATATAGCACTTTAAAATTGCTTTTGACATTACCAAACCTAATACCTATTATATTATTTTCTTCCTCTTCAACTTTCAAAGTATTTCAGGGACTATCTCAGCAACTCCAGTAAAATCCCTAATATAAGAAATGAAGATCAACAGTCCATTGTCTATATACTGTTTAGTCATCACCTAAAATATGAACAACTTATTCTTATCAGAAATTATGTTCATTTTTGAAAGAAAGACACAACACTGCAGTAAACAGATAGCCGATCTCAAGTCAGGAAGACACTAAACATCGAGTTCAATTTCTGTCTTTGATACACAATTGTAGACAAATCTCTTAAAATTCTTAGCACCCCCAGGAAACTTTAAGAAAATGTCAGTAAGTCATTCAGTCAACAAGTATTTAAGTGTTTACTCTGTGTCAGGCACAGTGATAAACACTGGGAATATAAAGTTGGTTGGCTGGCTGTTGTCCTACATTATCAAAGAGGACCAAAATGACATCATTATGTTAAGAGTCTAGTTATGATGTGTCTGACTATGCTGTTCAGACCAATATGTGCTAAGGGTGCTTTTCCACAGGTTAGACACAAATAGTCTCTATGAACATTTGGGATGGCTTTCCTACTTTGCTCATCTCATGTTTTTTTTTTTTTTTTTTTTTTTCTGTATTTTTTTTTTTTTCCTGAACTAATTTAATTTTGCTTTGCTCATAGAGCATAGCACCTACTCTGATGAGGCACACCTTGCTGGGAGATCCCTGTGCTAGTATCTCCCATGCAATGACATTGATTCTAAAGTTCTTAAGAGACACCTTGTGTGTCCTTCTATCACTTTTTTCTAACCACCTTGTGGGAACTTGCCCTAGGTGAGTTCTCCATAAAATAATCTTTTTGCAAGAGTATATTTGACATTAGAATAATGAGAGTGCAAACAGAGTTGTACTCTCTGCCATAGAGTTTGAATGCTTGGCAGAGTAGTTTGAGATAGGAGCTCAGTGTCTGGTATTTAATCCTGACAGATGATCTTTAGAATCTTCCTAAGCCAATTCAAAAGGAAGTGATTCAGTTTTCTAGCATGGCTCTGGTATACTATCTAGGTTTCACAGACACATAACAATGAGGTCAGCACCACAGCTTTGTATACCTTCAGTTTCACAGTTATACCTTTCTTCTACCACACTTTCCTTCAAAGTCTCTCAAAAACTGTAGCTCTGGCAATGTGTGCGTGTCACTTTCATTATCAATGTGTATATCCCTGTAAAGTATACAGCTAAATAAGTCAACTTATTTACAGCATTCAAAATCAGAATATGAAGACAGGCAAAAACACAGTATCACTGTTCAAGAAACTCAATGGGTATGATAATATGTAAATAGACAAAAACCAACATATATATAGAGAGAGTAGATGGAAGGTAAAATAAAAATTTAAAAAAAAAACAGGCACAAAGAAAGGACGAAATAAAGAAAACTGGGAAAGAGCTAGATAGAAAGTGGAATGTGAAGTCTTGAAGATGTCAGAGAAGAAAGGAGACAGAAGTGAGACAAACATTCTAGCCAGAGAAGATGGTCAAAGCAAAGACAAAAAAGGGAGTGTCACTCGTGAGGAAACAAGTAGGCCAAAGTAGCTGGATCACATGTTCATGGAGAGAAGGAAATAAAAGAATACTAGAAATGTATGAAAGGGTCAATTTGACAAAAGGTTATATATATACACATATATATGTGTATATATATAACCTTTTGTCAAATCTTATAATTTATATATATATATATATATATATATACACACACACATATATGTATATATATATATATATATGAGAGAGAGAAAGGAGAGAGAGACAGGGACAGTTTTTGTAAATGAGAAATCAAAAATAACACTGATAGTGTGATAGTGTGACTGGAAAGATGATGGTATACCTAATAATAGGAAAGTTAGGGAGAGGGAAGAAAAGATAATTATTTCTGCTTTGGTTATGTTGGCGATGCCAACAGGGATGTAATTTAAGATGTTCAAAAGTACATTAGTGAGGGGAGAATAAAATATCAGAAAAACCATGACTGGATATATAAATTTGGGAATCATCTGTACAGAGTTGATCTCCATGGAAATTACAAAAGCTGAAGAGATCACCAAATGAGGTCATTTAGAAGAAGAAAAAGAGTTCTCATGTCAGAACTCCAAAGGAAGCTGGATAAAGATCCAGCACAAGAAATTGAAAGGGAACAGTCATAATGATACAAAGACAGAAGAACAATGTCCTCAAAAATTAGAGATGAAAAGATATCTAAGAAAAAAGGGTCACTGGCATGTCCAAAATTGTAGACAGTTCAAGGAACTCTTTTAACTCAATAAAAATTAAGAAAAGGCAATTTTGGCATTGGAAAAAGGAGTTTTATTGCCAAGTATTCCCTATACCAATGAACCAGAGGTCCAGAACAAAAGTTAAACAACAGATTTCTAAATATTTTTGTTGCTCAGTCTACAACTTTTCTAAAGCTCTGCTTAATTTTTAAAAACACTCAACACTTGTGACACTAAACAATAAGCTTAATAGGCAACAATGCATATGTTACCTAGATACTATATAAATTTTCAGTATTTTCCCCACTTGGTAGTACTAAAAAATAAAAATACTAGTATAACTACTTCTGATTAATAGCCACATGTTAATTAAAAACAAAGTAGCACATGAATTCTAAATATGTTAGAAGTAATAAAAAGGTAAATATGATATATTGCTTTATTTTTCTGAAAGTGAATGTCCAATTTGTTTAGCTATTTTCATAATTCACAAGAATGGTCAAAGTTTTAATTAAATTTAAATAATTAACTAATTCCTAAGACATAAAAAGCTTTGAAAGAAGTGATGAAAGAAGTTAGGATCCAAACCTGGCTGACACATATAAGATGTCCTTTGTCTGAGTCCTAATGTCTTAATAATCAGATTATTGATATATTATTATTTTTTTCTTTATTAAAGCTTTTTATTTTACAAAACATATGTGTGCACAATTCTTCAACATTAGCCCTTGCAAATTTTTTCCCTCCTTCCCCCACGCCCTCCATGGTAGAAATATATGTTAAATCCAATATATGCATATGTATTTATACAATTATCATGCCACAAAAATTATTGATATATTATTAAAGAACAGTATTTTCCCTTTTGAGAACTGATTATTCATCCAATTATTCAACATACTACTTTCTTATTTCTCATTCCCATCTACCTTCGAAGAACTTTTAAACTGAGGTATTCCTATTCCCAAAATATTTCATTCATCTTCTATTATTTTCCATTCTTCAAACATTTATTCAGAAGATAAATTCTTGGCAGGAGAGGGAAGCTTTTAAATAATCCACCAACTTTCTTCTCCTAGATTCTATTATTTATTTGCCAAACAAAAATGCACCACAGCAAATTGGAGGATCATAGAAGTTTAGTCAACTCTAGAACTTGTTGGTATAGATTTTAAATATTATTAGGAAACTGATGGTATATTTATGTCTGCCACATAATAGGTGCTTAATAAATGCCAGATGACTTACTAACTTGCCAAGCACAGTGCTAAGTGCTAGAGAGAAAAAGAAAAGTAAAAACACCGTCACTACTGAAACAGCTCACTTTTTAATAAGATTTAGCATTCAAACAAACAACTAACTACAAACAAGATATACACAAAGTAGGAAGAAGGCCTATTATATGCAAAACCTTGTGCTAAGTTCTTTACAAATATTTCATTTGAATTCATGGAAACTAATCTAAGAAGGAAGTCACTGAGGGATGTGTGTGTCAAAGAGGAGGGAAACAAGAATGGAGACAGAACTGAGAAAATCTTCTTGGAGTAGATGGGATTTAAGCTAAATCTTGAAGGAAATGAGAGAAACAAAAAGGACCCTAAGTTATACATCACTTATTTCTTTCCCTCCCTCCCTCCCTCCCTCCCTCCCTCCCTTCCTCCCTTCCTCCCTTCCTTCCTTCCTTCCTTTTTTTTCCTGAGGTAATTGGTATTTGTTAAATAGCTTGTCCAGGGTCACAAAACCAGGAAGTGTTAAGTGTCTGAGAACAGATTTGAATTCAGGTCCTCCTGCTTCAGAGCTGGTGCTCTATCCACTGCGCCACCTAGCTGCCTCTGCATCACTTATTTCAAATCTTTTCATGTCCTAAAAATTAGTTGATTAAACTCACATTCCTTACCCCCTCATCCTACTCCCTAGTTTCCATCCCACATTCAATAAATTGGCAAATATGACCAAAAAAAAAAAAAAAAAGAGGTTAGTTAATATTAGAAGGGTTAAGGAGACTGACACCACTATTGATAATTGTTAATGGAGTTGTAGATGAGTAAAAAGTGAAACTGTGTTAATAAAGTGGCTAAAATATCCAGAAATTGTGGCTTAGAAATTCCACCGCTAGGAATATGCCTAAAGAGATGAATGACATGAAGAAAAGACTCCAAAATATTTATACCCCAAAATATTTATTGAGCACTTTTTGTGATATCAAAGCACAAGAAACAAAGTAGAGAAATAGAATTTAACACATTAACATAATGAAAATATTACTATGCTGCAAGAAATGAAAAACATAATGAATACAAAGAAGCAAGGAAAACTTACACGAATTGATGCAAAATGAAACAGAATAAAGAAAATGATATATATATATAATATATATGCATACATATATATAAGCATATATGTATATACTGATTATAATAATATAAATGGAAAAAACAAAAAAGAAAGGCATAAAATTCAAAGACCAAGCTGAGCCCCAAAAAAGAAGATTTAAGTAAGTTATCTCCTCCATTTTTTTTTGCAAGGGGGTAAAAGTTCCATAGATGGATCATTAAATATTATATTAGATTTTTAGGTGTGATAGGTTTTGCTGACTCTTTGCTCCTCTTTTTACTTTTTAAAAAAATATTCATCATATGAGACTATTGTAAAGGGTGTTATGGGGGAAATTTAAATGATTAAAAAATAAAGGATATCAATTTTTTAAAAAATATTCATTCAAAAAGATGTTATTTAAAAGGCAGCATTTTATATAAGTTCTTTTTCACACTAATCAAGTTTACTTTCCAACAAAGAAAAATCTAGCACAATCTCTCTAAAGAGTGAAAAATAGGCTTTTCTGGTCCGATAACTGGAATCACTCTCAAATCTTTTAAATGTTTTATTCCCTCAAGACAATAAAGGGAGTAATTGCTTGGAAGTTATACAAAAAAAGACACAAAAAGATCAAATAAGTTATTAAATGTTTTAGAAAAATACAAAACCATTTATGTTCATCTTTCAAGGACAAGTTAAAAGAGATACATAAAAATCACTCAAAAATTAATCTATCATACTGAAAGTAATATATTATTCTGTCATGCATTCAAATGGCAACTTATACTTGATGACAACTAGTATATTAATATCTAAGACTAGATAAAATCATTTCAGTACAAAATCATTAATAAAAATATAGCTATAAACTATATCATTTGTGAAACTTTCATAATACTGCTGCCTCAATTTTTCATATTATCATTAGGCTCCATGTACAGATAGATCAAGGTCATCAATCTCCATGAGAATCATGTATGTTTAATATAAAATTAAGGTTTGGGGCTTGTTTTTATGATACTTTGTAATATAAGTTTGTTCCTAATTAAGTCTAAAATTTACGTTAAAGTAATAAGCTTAAGTAAATCATACAAATATGTTTACAAAAATTCCCTGTTTACTTTCCTTTAAGAAAAAAAGTTTGAGTTACTTCACTTTACCTGTTTTTAATCCTAATAAAAATTTGGTAACTTTCATAAGTAAAAGATTTTCCAATCTTTTTCCACTAAGAATTGTAATAGCATTCTCATGGCACATCAGACCTTTAAAACCAAAACTGCAAATAGCTACAGTATTATCTAAGGAGAAAAAAGTTCCATTTTGGGATAAGAGAGGTCCTTAAGAAAGTGAAAAGGAGATAAAGATAAAACTAAAAATAGCACAGTTCATTTAGTAATTCACTGAACAAAACACAAAATTAGTGAAAAATACTGTTCTGTGTTTTAGGCATTTTAATTTAATTGGGAAAATCAGATATACATACATACAATTGTTTATTCTTAGAGAATGTTTGCTGAGGTAGCTAGATGATAGTATGGATAGAGCACTGGGCCTACAATCAGAAAGACTTAGTTCAAATTCAACATCAAATAAATACTGTGTAATAATGGATAAGGTTACTTAAGTTCTGCCTACCTTGGCCCATTCCCCACAAAGAAATTTCCCTAATGACAAAGTTAAGCAATATATCTGACAATCCACAGTTATTTTCTAACACTTCTAGAAAACATGAAAAATGTCTCATCAAGAGTCCTCACAAGTCTTGTAATACTAGAAAAACTGAGGTGAATAGAGATTGGTTTTAATTTTTATTGAGGAGAGTTTAAGCTAATTGACCAAATGGGAATATGCTTCCAACACATTTGGTGCAGAGGAACTGAGGCACAGAGTTTATATAGGGTTTTTAGCTAACTAGCGTTTGCAAGCAAAATACAAAAGTGAGAATGCAATTAGTCTACATCTGGCAGCTGTTATCCTTATTTCAAAGAGAGAGCAGGGAGAAAAAAGTTAACATGATCAAAATAACTAAGAAATACAAATTAAAACAATACTGAGATTTTTATGTAATTCACAAGTTAGAAGAAATGAAAAAAGATTTTTTAGAAAAGAATAATAACTGTAAAGACTGGCATATAAATAGATTATTAGTGAAGTTGTAAATTGGTTAACCAATTCTGTAAAACAATAGAAAATGCTGCAAGTCAGTAAATAGTTTATACTCTTTTAATTCTTCAATAATCATTACTCTTGCTATGTATATACTCAAGGAGATCACAAACATGGAAAAAGTCCCATATATATTCGCAAAAATATTTGTAGCAGCAGAAAAAAAATCACATAAGAAAATGAAGAATTCAAAGAAACTTCCTTGGAAATACTTGTACAAAATTGAACAGGCTATAAATAAGAGAACAATTTACTAAGTGATCAAAATAATGCCAAAGTAAACAACTTAAAAGACAACAGAATTTTAATCAATGTAGTAACCAATCATGATTCCTCAAGATTGACTGTGAAGAATGATGTGGACTCTGAAACCAGCTTATTTTCTTCTCTTACCAGGGAGGAGCTCTTCCAACTATTATCAGATATAATCAAGTCACAGATGGTCCTATTCATATAGCCATTATCCAGCACTCCTACCTCATGGATTTCCTTTAAATGACCTTCAAGATCTTGATTAGCATACCTGTAGACAGGTCTGGGATCTGATCAGACAGGTGGATTTCACTAGGCTCCTCCTTGATACTTCTCCTCTGAGCTACAAAATGCCTACCTGATTCCTTCCCATAGGACTTAGATCTGCCTTTCCTCTCTCCTCCCCCCACTCCACACACCACTTCTCAGACCTTGAGATTTAAAAAGATTTTATTTCTCCAAACCAAATTTTTCATTCAGTATGCCTATGCTGCCTAGCTCTATATGTTTGAGCCTGTGAAACTTTTTATATGTAAACTAAAATAGCAAACCTTTGTAACCTGTGTTGGATGTCTAACATTTCTTCAAGTCGCCTGAACTGTAACCAAATCTTTATTACATTATTTTTATAATGTTCTTTACAATTTTATTGCTCTCCCAAATTTGTTTACCACTTCTGGTACCTTATTACTTCTATAAAGCACACCTTCTTTAAACATCAAAGAGGTCATATGATAGAGATAATAAATTCAGAGCAGAAGGAGTCTTTATGTCAGCTAATCTAATGTCCTCATTTTGTAAATAAGGGAAAAAAAAGAGGCCCTAAAAAGCTTAAATTACTTGGCCAAGAAAACACAGATAACATAGGAGATCTGAGATCATAACCTAGGTTAAGTTTAAATTCAGTGTTCTCACTTTATACCATGATGCCTAGCTTGGCTGGTGTGAATGAACTAATAAAATTCAAGATGTACAATTCTTGTAAGAAGTAATTCTGTAACAGCAGAATGTGTGGCATAAAGGACTCTGACTAACAACATCTTCCATTTCTTGTAATTTTTATCACTAGGATTCTGAGCTTTCAAAGAACAAGGTAACGTTCTTCATTATTTTGGTAAAGCTAACAAGCAGTTCAAAGACAAAGACCTTAAAAGTTCCAGTTACTGATCAGGATAAAGTATGTGGAAACACTATGTAAATAGTAAAGTACTAAGTAAAGATGTTATTGTTACTAGCAAATACTATACCCCTGATAGATATTAAATCAGACATCTACCCACACTGTTCAGTTTCCAGCACCACAATAGATATCATCCCAGTCACTTCTGGGCAGAAAACATATTCTACTTCCCAATGATTTGTGGATAATTTAAGCAATATCACAATAGAACCAGTCAGGAAAGTAACTTAGCCAAAGTCTTTCTAGTGAAAAGGAGGTTTATAATTTCAGAAAGATAATATTCCCAGTAAGAGGACATATAAAATGTCAGCTATTTCATTAGATAACTGTCATTCCAGGAAGTAAAGTACAAAATTAAATCAAGAACTGTCCCTGTAGGTTTGCTTAATGAAATTGTTAATGCAAAATTCTTGAAGACAGGGATTGTTTCATTTTTGTATTTTTATTTCCAGTTCTTAGTACAGTGCTTGGCACATAGTAAGCATGTAATAAATGATGGATGGTTGAGTGATATACCAAGTCTAAAATATTTTTGACCAAGACTATAGAGAGAACTAGGTATACAGGCTAAAAACCTCAGGCACAGAAAAGTAGCCAGAGGCTGTATAGGTTATGGTCATTTATCCTCTGTGTGACTGAACAGACTATGAACTTGAGCAAATGGTACAAACTGAGGACATTTTTTCACAAGAAGAAATCCAATCTGCTAATCACATAAGAGAAATTTTTTAAATGGTTTAAAAAAATTTAATTTACTTAATTCTGAACTTAAAACAAATATTTCAGTAACAGAATAGAAAAAAAGATGAACTGGACGTGAAGGTATAAATCATATACTATATTAATACTATAATTATGTTATTCCTTTAAAATATATAATAATTATCATATAACCTTTTTTTCCCTTTCCCTCTCCCCTACTGCCCTAAAGATAGCTACCATTACATACATACACATACACACACACACCCACACATCTATTTATCAATTCTTATTTTGGATGCAGATAGCATCTTCCTTTTTATGTCCTTTGTAGTTAATTTGGGAACTTATAATAGTAAAAATGACTCAGTCATTCAAAGTTATTCTTAAGACAATATTGCTTTTACGATATAAAACATTCTCTTGGTTTTGTTCATTTCATGTAAACCTATCCATGTTTTCCTAAAATCATTAAGCTCATCTTTCTTACAACATGATAGTATGCTGTCACAACCACATACCACAATCAACTTGTTCAGTTACTCCCCAACCGACAGACATCCCACAAATATCAGGTTTTTGCCACCATAGAGAGAGCTACTATAAATATTTTAGAAGAGATTCCTAATTGTCCTGGGAAAATTATCTAGTAGTGTAGTTTATCAGACACTTGCTGGTGTTGCTTCTGGTTCTTTCTATCCCATCTCTTAAGAAATTTTTAAATCAAATTTGGAGAGAATAAAAGAAGATATTCCTAAGGAATCGTTTACTGGCTGAAGTTATAAGGAATAAATTTAGGAAATAGTTAAGCCTTTAAAATGATTGGATCAAACATGAATTTGTTTTAACTATAGATAACCAATCTCACCAAACATTCATTTTTCCATGTGTAAGTCAGGAATTAAAAAATAATAATAATAATCACAAATCACTTTAAAGAGCTAATGAAACAACAAATGAGAAATAGTTTTCAAAAAGGAGAATAGTTAATGAAACAATAAATGAGAAACAATTTTCAAAAAGGAGAACTGCTAGTCACAGAATAAGTTTAGAAGCACTATAATTACTGTTTGGCTAAAAAAAAACTACCATAAGAAGTAGATTTTCTTTCTTTTCTTTACCCTGAGGCAATCTGAATTAAGTGGCTTACCCATGATTATATACACAGCTAGTCAGCATCAAGTATCTGAGGACAAATTTGAACTCAGATCCTCATGACTCCAGGGTGCTCTTTCAACTACATCACTTAGCTGTCCCAGGAAGAGATTTTCTTGAACACTTGAGTGGCAATGATTATGGTAATGTATTAACAGGAATGAGAGTCTGATGGAAGATTTAAAAAATTTCAATAAATAATCTGATGGGAAATAATCAAGTATCCATAACCTTTGAGGAAAAGGAATGAAATGATAGCAAAAAGGAAACTAATCAAATGAACATCTTGAAATTCTGATGATCTCCTATACTACCTACTTTTAAATTAAGGCATCATAGGCAAAGAAATTAATATTTTGAGAGCTCAATAAGAAAAACCATTGCTTCCTCTTTTGAAGATTAATTCTTTTAGGGGGAAAAGGAGGGGCTATTATACAATCAGAAAGACTGAAGTTCTGATAGAAATTCAACTTTTGTCCTTATCCTCTCTAGGTCCACAGAAACTAGTAAGGAAACCTTGAGGTCTGAGTGAAAGTGTAGAGGGTAGTTCCAAACATAAAAATAAGTTACAAAGAATCCCTTTTAAAAAAATTCTGTATTTATTGTGTCATTTCTTTTCTTTTTAAATTGCGTTCCAAATAGCCTTCCTTATTAACTTGCTTCAATTGATTTTCATATAGTACAGTCTTGAGGCCCTTCAGTATCTGAGCTGCACTCTCCAATTTAACAATGTACTTCCTAAAATGTGGTACTTGAACATAATACCTTTCTTAAAGCAATCTAGGATCAAACTACTTTTTTAGCTGACATCACATTGTCAACATAGTTTATTATGTAGTCCAAACATAAAAATGGTTGTTAGTAGATGGCAATTCATACCTCTGAAGGATTTTTGTAGACCAAAACAAGGACCTTTGCTGAATTTAAAATCTGATTCTGGTTAAAAGGAAAGATATTATATATTTTTATTTTAATTATTTTTTCAGGAATATAAAAGCTGTAAAAGAAGTAAAAATCTAATTATATCTACTTAAATTTCAAGAAAACAGTTTTAAAATGACAAATTTACTTTAACACTTGATATTTTAAGAGCAAAGGTTAAAAAATAAATGAAGCAAACAATGAGAAATCCATTTTCTGAAAGCAATAACTAAGGAAAAAAACTAAGCAAATTAACAATTAAGCAATTGACAGAGAGCTATTTTCATAAAAGCATAATAAATACAAACTGACTAAAACTAAGGACATAACTATTTAGAGAACTTATTAATAGCTGAGAACACTGAAACTGAATAGATGCCCATCAACTGGAGAATGGCTGAACAAACATGGTATATGAATGTTATGAAATATTATTGTTCTATAAGAGACAACCAGCAGGATGATTTCAGAGAGGCCTGGAGAGACTTGCATGAACTGATGCTGAGCAAAATGAGCAGAACCAGGAGATCATTATACATGGCAACAACAATACTATATGACGATCAATTCTGATGGATATGGCTCTCTTCAACAATGAAATGTTTCAAACCAGTTCCAATTGTTAAATGAAGAAAGCCATATACACCCAGAGAGAGGGATATGAAATGCGGACCACAACATAACATTTTTATGCTCTCTACTGATGTTTGTTTGCATTGCGTTTCCTTTCTCTGATGTTTTTTCTTGTAGATACGATTTTTCTTGCACAACAATGATAAGTGTGGAAATATGTATACATATATTCCATTTGTCAAGTATTTTAACATAATTAACATGTAGTGGATTTCCTGCCATCTAGGGGAGGGGTGGGGATTAGGGGGAAAAAATTTTTAATGGAAAGCTTTGTAAGGGCCAATGTTGAAGAATTATCCATACATATGTTTTGCAAATAAAAAGCTTTAATAAAAAATAATAACTGAGAACATTAATAAGTAGGTTTTTTTAAAAAAATGAGATAAATATAAAAAAAAAAATCAAGACCATCCAAGCCATCCTACAGCTGAATAAACATCATCTCTACAGCATCTATCATGTTTGCCAGGAAAGATTTTCAAGGTACTAGAATTGAAGAATAATACATAGCCTTTGTATTTTAAGTAGATCACTTCAATACTACCAGACAGAGCCTCTTAGTTCACAAAATAAACAAATAGTTAATATAAGCTAATTTGAAATATTCAAAGTACTTCAGATATATGCATATATATGTATTTAAGAAAATGGACAACAAAATCAAAAGGAAAATAAGCAACTGCGGTATAGTTAATTTGCTTATTACCCTAAAGATTCTCATTAATTACCTAATGATCCAGAGCCTGAGTGTAATCTACAAGCCGCTACAAATGGGGTAGGAAAAGAAGAATATGTACCTCTCAGGAAGGGAGTAAAAGGAATTGTGGCCATTGGGGTGAAGAAGCATGTCAGAGGAATATTAATATTGTAGCTGAGTCTTAAAAGGTGAAATCTAAAAGCAGCTTAATGTTGCTCTGATTATGGCAAAAAGAAAAAAAGGGATGGCAGAAGGGAGGAGGAAAAAAAGTTCACATTGTAAGAAAAGAGTCCAAAGTTGTTATAGTTTACTCTTGGGAAAAAACAGAATGAAGCTGGGAGTTGTCACATAATCTCTTAGAAACAAAGACAAGTTACCAATACAAGAAAACCTTTAATTTACTAACCATACTGACTTTGAGATAGTAAAATAGTTCAGTTGAAAGAAACTGAAGTGTGGCAAAGCAGTTCCACCAAAAGTTTTTAAAGCTCTCCCTATGTATCTGAATAACACTAAGCTATAACTTGGGTTTTTCATGGACATATCAAAACAAAGTGTATCAATACAAAACGTTTATGAATTTTTCACCTCTTTGTACTTATCTAAAGTGTTAATAAAGACAAGAGGAAATCTAACTTGAAGATTAGAAGATATTCACTTTTATTTTAAGTCAAAAGACAAATATATATATTTTAATTTTTAACAACAAAAGTACACTAAATAGGATAAAATAAAAAATGAGAAAAATAACTAAAAATAACTGGCCAGGGAGGATTCTAGGAAGATGGCAGAATAGATTGGTAAATTTTAAGCTCTCCTCATTTCCTACACAAATAAAACAAATTTGCACCTCAAAGCAAACATAGAAGAATTGGGGCAGAACAGGGTCCTCTCCAAGAAGATCTGAAGAAAGATCAGGGACTAGGGATACACCTATCTAAAAATGTAAGGGCTGTCTTCACAGAAACATCAAGTGGGGAGCCCTGAGGCTAGCTGGGTTGGCTGAAGACTTAGCAGGAATAGCAGGAACCATAGAGTCTTTCACCTCCCAGACTGTTATTGGGGATCTGAGGCCAGGACAACTGAGGGAACTACAGTGATTAAGAACACCAGGCTCAGCTGTGCAACTAAGACAGGGCCCAGGATCAGAAGAAACTAGCACCAAGTGAGTTCAGAGGCAGCTGAGGCTGCTAGCTGCCAGTCTTGCAGCTGTTGGTTTGGGGTTCCCGGTCAGAGGGGAGAGTTGAAGGAAGCTGAGGCACTATCCCCACCCCACTATTAGAGGTACTTACACTAATAACTCTTTTTTTATTAAAACTTTTTATTTGCAAAACATATGTATGGGTAATTCTTCAACACTGACCCTTACAAAGCTCTGCGTTACAAATCCCCCCCCCAGTCCCCACCCCTCCCCCAGATGGCAGGAAATCCACTACATGTTAATTATGTTAAAATACTTGACAAATGGAATATATGTATACATATTTCCACACATCATTGTTGTGCAAGAAAAATCATATCTACAAGAAAAAAATCAGAGAAAGGAAACACAATGCAAGCAAACATCAATAGAGAGCATGAAAATGTTATGTTGTGGTCCACATTTCATGTCCCTCTCTCTGAATATCTCTTATTTTTTAAAAAAGTGAACCAACAAAAAAGAAAGCACCCCATCATTCAAATATATTATGGGATTACTGGAATTAATCTTCAGAGAAGGACACTTTAGTTAAAAAAAAAATGCTTCAACCCCAAAGAGTAAGTAATGAAATGCCTCCCAACAAAGAGAATTTATAGAAGAACTCAAAGAAGAATTTTAAAAATCAAATAATAGACACTGAAGAACAATTTTTAAAAGTCCAAGAAAAACAAGAAGATTATGAAAAAAAAAAACCTAACCAACTAGAAAAGGATGAAAATAATTCTTTGAAAATTAGAATCAGGCAAGGGGAAGCCAGTGGAGCTATGAGAGACCAAAAAATAACAAAACAGATTATAAAGAATGAGAAAATAGAACAGAATGTGAAACATATGAAAAACAACAGATCTAGAGAACAGATCAAAAAAAGAAAATATAAAAATATTGGACAAAAAGAGAACCTTGATACAATAACGCAAGAAATAATCCAAGAAAATTGTCCCGGACTGACAGAACATGAGAGGCAAGTAGAAATACAAAAAAAAAAAAAAAAAAAAAAAAAAAAAATCCACTGATCACCAACTGTAAGAGATTCTTTGTGGAAAACACACAGGAATATTATTTCCAAATTTCAAAACCCCCAAATCAAAGAGAAAATTTTGTAAGAAACAAGAAAAAAAAAAGCAATTCAAATATGGTAGAGCTACAATTAGAATTGTGTAAGATTTATAAGGAGCCACAATAAAGGACCTCAGGTCCTAGAATCATTTCTATCACATTCAAAAGAACTTTAGATTTTTTTGGCCTGTGGCCAAGAATATCACATACAGCAAAATTATCTATAATTTTGAATGAGAAAAAAATAGACATTTAAAAGATCTTGCAGATTTTCAGGATCTTCTATCAATCAAACCTGAATTTAACAGAAAATTTAACACATAAGAGCCAATATCAAAGAACAATTTTAAGGAATTCAACATGGATAAGCTGTTTAAACATGGACAGGTTTTTTTTTTAACATAGGAAATGTATATGTTTAAGATTGGCATAAACAATGGGATACCTCAAAAGAAAGAGTGGCAGAGTTAAGGTAAAAATTATGTTATACAAATGAGGTGCAGAGGAAGAATAGACACAGAGATATTGCAGGGGAGGAGGGTTCATAGTTCAGAAAACCTATTCACATCGAGAATGAGTTTATTCATGTTGCTTATGCAACACTACATACATACTATGAAGGATATAGCACCCTCCCAAAATCTATAAAGAAATAAGGGGAAAAAAAAAAGAAATAAGGGGGAAGGGACGAGTAGATAGGAAAGCAAAGGGTGAGAGAAGAAGACAAGGAAGGGATCCTTGGATGGGAGAAGGTTAAGTTATGGAACAGAATTTAGTTATAAAGTCAGCAGGGATAGAAAAGATAAGTGTGTGTGTGTGTGTGGGGGGGTGAGTATGTATAGTATGTACATAAATATATTTTTTCTTAACTGTAGATTGTGTAAGAGTGGTAGGGAGGATGAAATGAGGAAAAAAGAATAAAGTAAATGAGGTGCACAGCAGAGAACCAAAGAATAATTTACAAGGAAGAAAAGATATATATATATATATATATATATATATTCATGAATGTTATTATATATTTTGAATCCTCCCTGATGTTCTGCTAGGCACATGACAATGTTCCCTTTTTTTCTGTTTTATTTTGTTTTGTATTCCTTTTATGTTTTCTTTTGCTTTTACTATTTTTTCAAATAAAATAAATTTAAAAAAAAACATGGTTCTTTTCCCTCTTTTATAATTTTTTTTGTGATACATAAAAATTATAAAAGAGGGAAAAGAACCATATGTGCAAAAATGTTTGAAGTAATTTTTTTTGTGGTACCAAAGAACTGGATAATGATGTTTTATCAAATGAGGAATAGTTAAATAAGATATGTTATATGAAATTAATTGTTCTATAAAAAATGAGGAATAAGCTGATTTTAGAAAAATCTGGAAAATTTTACATGAACTAATGCTAAGTGAAGCAAGCAAAACTAAGAAAACATTGTACACAAGCAACAACAATTCTGTGTGATGATCAACTATGATAAACTTGGCTCTCTGCAATTTAGTAATCCAAGATAATTCCAATAAACTTTAAATGGAAAATGCCATCCACATCTAGAGAGAAATATAGACACTGAATGCAGATTGAAGCTTTCTCTATGTGTATGTGTTTTCTCTCTTGTTCTGATTTTTCTCTCCCAACATGACAACATGGAAATATGTAAAAAATAAATGTACATGTATAACCTAAAAAATAAAATAAAAGACTTGGTGAAACTGTATGAAGATACATTGTCATTCAGAATGTAATAGAGGGCATTCACAACTGTTTAAAATGCCTTGAATATAGTATTGGAAATTAAGAAACTATTTCTTATAGTGAAAAAAACTACTCTAGATATGAAAGTTGCCATTTTTCTTATAGAAAGATTTTTTAGGGAAGGATAAAAAGTGATTACACAAGGAGTTCATTTTCTAATTACAACCACATCTTCTAATTAAAATCATATATGGTTTTCAATTACCAACTAAAGGTAGGCTTACTCATCACTCTACTGCTCCAGCATAACATAAAAATAATTCTAGGTTCAAGAAATAGGAACTCTGGCATTCTACAAATTCATCAATCAAAAGGAATGTATTGGCACTGTGCTAAGCATTAGAGATTTTTTTAAAAAAAGGTAAAAAAAATAGTCCCTTTTATCAATGAACTCAAATTCTAATGGGAGAGACAACATGTACATAAAAAGGAAATCATAAGAGATACAAACTAAAGGGAAAAGGTAATTGCAAAGAGGGAAGCAGTGTATAAAGGAGAATTGGAAAAAGTTTTTGGAAAAGATCTGATTACAGCTGAGTCATGAAAGAAACTAGGAAAGCTAAGAGATAGAAGTTAAAACAAAGAGTATTCCAGGCCTGAGGGATGCTAATGTAAAGACAGAGATGGGAGATGAAGCATCATATGCAAAGTAAAGTAAGTAAGCCAAAATAAATAGGTTGTCAAGTTCATGGGAGAAAGTAAATTGTAAAATGACTGGAAAAAAAAAAAGGGCAAGTGGCAAAGAACTTCAAATGCCAAACAAAAACTTTTATTGGATCTTGGAGACAATAGAAGCCACTGGAATTTACTGAGTGACATGGTCAGACTCATAGGAAAATCACTTTGACTGCTGAGTAAAAGATGGATTGTATAGCAAGGAGAAACTTGAAAAAAGAATATCAAAAAGAAGACCATTGTAACAGAACAGAATAGAGAGGAGGAGAAGCCAAACGTGAATTGTGGCTGTGTGAGGGAAGAGATGGGGACATAAACAAGGAATGTTGCAAAGGTAGAAATGACAACATTTAACAATGGACTTAATGGAGAGGTGAGAGATGACATCAAAACTGCAAACTTGGGTGATAAGAGTCAATAATAATAGCTAGCATTAATACAGAGCTTTAAGGTTTACAAAGCACTTTATCTTTTTTCCCCCAAATTAATTTATTTACTTAGTGCCACACCAAACTCCCAAGAAATTTATTATTCTACAGATCTAGAAAAAATAGTAGCAAAGCTCATCTGGAAGAACAAAAGGTCAAGAATTTCTTTCTTTCTTTTTTTTTTTTCATTAAAGCTTTTTGTTTTCAAAATATATGCACAGGTAATTTTTCAACATTGACCCTTACAAAGCTTTCAGTTACAAATTTTTCCCTCCTATCCTCCACCCCCTCCCCTAAATGGCAGGAAGTCTAATAAATGTTAATTATGTTAAAATATTTGACAGATCAAATATGTGTACAGGATCTTGCTGTACAGGAAAGGAAAAAAAAATACCTAAGAAGGAAAACATAATGCAAGCAATGCACTTTACCTTTAACTCACTTTATGAGAATCACTTGATTCTCTACAGACTTAAATGACCTACCCAAGCCCTTAGTAAATATATTCAAATCAGGACTGAAACAAAGGTATTTCTTCCAGATTCGAATTCCATGCTCTAGTCACAGAAAGAGGTATCTTCTACAATGATGGGTAAGTTAGGGTGAGGAGTGTAGGGAAGAAAATAAATTCTATTTTAGAAATGTTAATTTCTGATGTCTGTAGAAAGTTCATTTTTTAAGACATCTAAAAGGTAATTTGTGATATGAGACTGTAGCTGGGGGACAAACTAGGGCTGGATATAGGGATCTGAGAATCACCTCTAAAGAGAGAGATCACTATGAAACCTAGGAGAGCTGATGAGATTACCAAGTGACAAGTAACACGTTAAGTGACAAGTAACAAGTTAATAACAAGTTACCCAGCAGAGTTTATTGTACTCTCATGAAAGACTCTTTGACAGACTGGTGAAGTATATGGGCTCCTTAAAAAAAGTTTTTAAATACATAGGATTAGAAAACCAATTACAATGAAATAGTTATCAAAATACATATGTTTTTAAAAATTTGTGGGCTTCAGGTGAAGAACCCATGGTAAAAAAAAAAAGTCAACAGATCAATAAGGATTTATTAAGTGCTTACTTGCTGTGGCCATCTTAAGAGCTCAAAGCATATGAGCCCTTTGATCTCAGAGGGGAGATCAAAGGGCTCATATACTTTGAGCTCTTAAGATGGCTTCAACAATTACCTCCCCCTTTCTCCCCCCAACAGGGACTTGAAATGGTGCCACAGAGACCACTTCTTGGTCAAGCACTGCTATGTGGTCAAGTCAACCTCTAAGAAGACTCCAGAGGGAGAGCCCACCAAGCTGCGCTGTTTCCAGACTAGGCAGAGTGCAGCAGAAACGGTTAAGTAACCTAATGGGGCAGAAAGTAGGCACCCTCTCCCTTCAGACAGGGAAGAATATGTAAGGATTGTATATAAATGTATCAAAGAGCAGGGGTGCACATTTCAAGTAGAAGATATTAGGAAATTCCAGGACATTGCTTACAAAGTTTCTCCATGGTTACCTGAGGAAGGCTGTTACAATTGTGAGAGATGGATTGTTTTTGGTGAACAGCTCATGGCTTATGGTAAGCAATTCCCAGGAGAAATACAAAAAAAGCCATTTTAAACAAAGTCTGAAATGGGAACCAGAAAAGGAGGTCAGGAAATTTACAGTTGGAGCACAGACAGGCATGTCTCTTAGCAGTAGATGTCCCTCTCCTAAGCCTGAGGAGAACGATAACGAATGGCCTCGGCCTCCCCCTCCTCTACTACCCTCGCCCTTGCCTTATTCTTGTGTCTATTCGGACCTACAGCCTTTCAAAGGCTCTCCTAATGTAAAGCCCAAGAACGAAATCTGGATGACAGAATTTTTAGAACAGACTTGATTGATTGCCACTCAAGATTGCTCCAGGAGCAAACAGAACTTATACTTTGAGCAACTTAGTGCCAGTAATAGCAGGTAGTAAGGAGAGTTTGATGTCCACCAAACAGGTAAATTGTCAAAAAGACAGAAAGACAGGAATCTATTTTCCCTTAATATTAGATGGCTTACATATTAACTTATGGGGCAGAAATATTTTACACCAATTAAGGATGAAAATCACCACAGATTTTTGGGAGGGATCATTGCTGCTGTGGCTTCCACCCCTCCAAAAATGACTTGGACTACCAACACACAGATATAGGTGGAGCAATGGCCCCTGACTAAAGAAAAAACAGGCCCTGAGCACATGCATAATGCAATCTGTAAGTACCAGCACCAGTCCTGCTTGTATTCATTCTATTAAATGCTGCTATCCATCAACCTGTTAAGTTGATCCTGCACTAACCCAGCTAGGTATTTTCTCATTTTGTCAAACTAAGCTTCAATAAGGCTTCAGCAAGGCCCTAACATTCACTGTGTGTAACACACAGTAATAAACAACGGAGATACAAAGAAAGGCAAAAATTATTTTTACCCTCAAGGAGTTTACAATCTAATGAAACAAAGAGAAGAGAGCCCAAAATACACTCTTGAGGAACACCAATGCTTAACAGACATGACATAAGAATCAGTAGGGGAGACTCAAAGCTCTAAAACTTATTTTTAGTAACCAGAGGTAAATTATATGCCTGCCAGTCAAGCTGTTAAGCTAGAGACATGATTAAGCTGAATGTAGGGTTGTTCAGTTTTAGGCTACAGAAAGTCTTGAAGGTTTGCTCTAAGTCCTAGATGCCACAGTGAACAAAGTACTCAGTAACAAAATGACATGTGAGTAGCAAAGTAAAATTTTTGATTCTTTTAAAGATTCAGTATCAGTATGGGGACACCCTCAGAAAAAACATACTAGAATTAATTTGCATCTTCACATCTTATTTTATTCTTATACAGGTTTTTCAAAAATAATTTTTTTTATAACTTTTGATGGCTCATTTTTTGTTCTTTCAGTATTAGTTCTATTTTAACAAGGCTATTTTATAGCCATCAGGGTGGCAGTTGTTGGGAAGGGAATGGGCTAGCATAAGTGACACTGTTAAATGTCTGGAACAATATAAAGTCAAATTAACAAATTTATAAATTCTAAAACCAGATTTGTGTAAAGTATGAAAGGCAAATGAAAGGAACAAATCTACCTTAAGCAAAGATAAGAAAATAAATTTATCATATGCAAATACTGGGGGTGGGAGAAGCAGAATATCATGAAAATCTATTTGCAATCACATTAATCAATTCATTTGCAGGCATTAGCCTAAAATATTCTTTTAGTTTGTTTTGAAAAATCACAATTGAAACTTACTTTAGAACAAATTCTACTGAAGATAAGGAATGTTCATGGGAGATTTAGAACTATCAGCCAACAAAAATTTTCATATGTGCAATACAAAGTTCTCACAATAATGGTGAAGTTAAGAAATTCTTTTGGTGAAGTATGGACCATGGAAATGTGGATCTATTTCAAGTTGAAATAGATGAGTATCACCTTTTAATAACCTTATTTTCTTGGCAGAGAACAGAACATCTTTCTTAGAAATAGGAATAAAGGGAGCAGAGCTTATCAGATTATAAATCTTTGGAGCTTTAGCAAATGTAGTTATGTAAATTTTGTGTTACCACTAGAGCACAGCAACTTGTTCTGCACATGGTAGACCAAGAACATCTGTTTAATTGTGAAAATTTTCCCATTTGATAATAACCATGACCCCTTTTCATTCTCATTCTAAAGAAAATGCCCTCACTTTTAGTATGTACCTATTCAGATTCTATATGTATGTGTGTGTATATGTATATATGTGGGCATATATATAAATGTATACATGTATAGGTATGTATATATATATACATATGTATGTATGTGGTATTATAGAATCAGAAAAGTTTCTAGGAATTATACAAAATCCTTACAGGGAAAGGAGGAGTTGTGATAAATGAAGATTTCCTTAAAATTCTGAGATTCAAAAGACAAGAAGTAAATATCAAATGAGAAAACTATTTGTGATGAAGTCCCTGTCCAAAATGAGACAAGGTGAATCATTTGTTCATTGGGTTCTTCTTCCTAATAGAAACCCTAAATAAAACACAAGGAAAATTCAAGGAGACATCCCATCGAATCTGATAGGACAAAATAAAACCTAAACCTAAAATAGTTTCAATAACTTCAGAAAAGAAAGGTCCATAACTTTCTAAGAACCATGCTATGTCTCCAAAAACTTTTAGTAAGATTAAAACAACTTGGTAATACTATTGTATAAATTTTTAAGTGCATATATTTATTATTAATTCTCAAGAATAAAATATTGAACCAATATTGGGATTAAATGCTTCTACCCATTAACTTTTCTTGTACATAAAAAAGAAAATATTGATTATAATATATTACAAGATAAATGTTAGTAGATTGTGATTGGAGTTGAACAACAAACTGTAAATCTCTAGACTCCATTTTATGTCTTCAGCACTAAGCACTTTTGGGGGGAAGAACTAAATAAGATATTTATTATCACCAAGGAACTTGACATTCCATTAGCAGTAAAGTATGTTTCACAATTGACCTTAATGGCATTTTTCCATTTGGGGGCAGCAAAGTCAAAGGCCTTCAATTCCCTGCTGTCTCCACCATATATCAACGACTAACATAATTTTGGATCATTAATTTCAGGAGACTATAAAACATCCAGAAAATACAGAACTCAATCCATCTATGAAATTTATCTGCTTGAATTTTCACAGAAAACACAACTGATTCCAGATGTTTATAAAGTAAACCAAAACTAGTAATTTCCCAATACTACTATATCAAAATACACATATGAATCTGTGAACTCACTGATTTGTATATTCCCTTCAAAGATGAAAATAGCAACTTTGTCTATCCTGCCTGACTCCATTTCCATTTCCTTGTAAGCAAGGATGCCCAGTCAATCTGAATCCTTGGTTTCTCTTAACATTGCAAAGATACCAGTGGAATACTTGGGTTGTCTGGTTGCTCTTCCTCACTCTCAATACGTTTGTGACTCGTTCATTTTAGCTATCATATTTTCCTTGATGATGGCCCATGTTATAGTGGTTCTTCCCATTTGTTATATGAACAATCTGCTGGCACTCTCATACTGTATTTCTTTACTGACTTCTGTCTAAGCAATACATTTTATATCAATATGATACTTAGGTTGTTATATGGCTAATCATAGAATACCATAGACTTAGAAGAATTATACACGAAGGAATACAACTAGTCCAAAATATATCCAGATCATGATATATTAAAAGCTAGTTGTATACACTGTCAAAAAATTATATGCCATGAACTGATGCTGAGTGAAATCAGCAGAACCAGGAGAACATTATACACAGCAACAAGACTATATGATGATCAATTTTGATGGACATGGTTCTCTTCAACAATGATGTGATTCAAACCAGTTGTTCTGTGATGAAGATAGTCATATACATCCAGAGAGAGGCCTGTGGGAACTGAGAGTGAACCACAACACAGCATTTTACCGCTTTCTGTGAATATTTCCATGCATTTTGTTTTCCTTCTTAGGTTGTTTTTTTCTTCTTCTCTTTCTAGATCTGATGTTTCTTGTGCAGTAAGATAACTGTATAGATATGTATACATGTATTGTATTTGTCATATAATTTATCCTATCTAGCATGTATTAGATTACCTGTCATCTAGGGGTGGGGGGTGGAGGGAAGGAAAGGAAAAGCTTGGGAAAAAAAAAGTTTTTTTTGCAAAGGTCAATGTTGAAAGGTCACTCATATGTTTTGTAAATAAAAAGCTTTATAAATACTAAAAAAAATTATATGCCACCAAATTTTATATGTGAAGTCTTTTAAAGACAAAACTTTTTAAATTGCTTAATTTAATTATGATGATAAAGGGGTAAAAGTCATTTTCTTTCTCAGTTAAGTCTAATTTCCTATATATAGAGTGAATTAGTTTTTTGTTTTCTCTCTCTCTCCTCCCACCCCCTCCCATAAACAGCAAGTAATCCAATATAAGCTAAACATGTGCAATTCTTCTAAACATATTTCCATATTTGTCATACTATGCAAGAGAAATCAGATCAAAAGGTGAAAGAAAAAAAACAGGCAAACAAACAACAACAACACTACTAAAAAGGTGAAAATACCATTCTTTGATCGATATTCAATCCGCATAGTTCTCTCTCTAGATGAGGATGGCTCTCTCCATCATAAGGCTATTGTAACTGATTTTCATCACCTTATTGTTGAAAAGAGCCAAGCCCATCACTGTTGATCATCACATAATCTTGTTGCTGTGTACATTGGTTCTACTAACTTCACTTAGCATCAGTTCATGTGAGTCTTTCCGAGCTTTTCTGAAATAACCTTGTTCATCATTTCTTATAGAATAATAATATTCCATTACATTCACATACTCTAATTTATTCAGTCATTCCCCAACTGATAGGCATCCACTCAGTTTCCAGTTCCTTGCTACTATAAAAAGAGCTGCTATAAATATTTTTGCACATGTGAGTCCTTTTTCCTTTTTTTATGATCTCTTTGGGATACAGACCAAATACAATCCGAATAGACACACTGCTGGATCCAAAGATATGCAGAATTTTATAGCCCTTTGAGCATATTACAAATTGTTCTCTAGAACGTCTGGATCACTTCACAACTCCAGCAATGACACGTTAGTGTTTCAGTTTTCCCACATACCCTCCAACATTTATCATTATCTTTTCCCATCATCTTAGCTAATCCAAGATGTGAAATGGTATCTCAGAGTTTTCTTAATTTGCATTTCTCTAATCAATAGTGATTTAGAGAATTTTTTTATATGACTCTAATTTGAAAACTGATGGTTTATATCCTTTGACAGTTATCAATTGGGGAATGGTTTATATTCTTATTTATATCTAAATATTTTAGAAATACTAGAAACACTAGAAGTAAAATTTTTCCTCCAGCTTTTTACTTTCCTTCTAATACTTTATAATTTAATTTAAATGGGATTTTTCTACCTCTTCTACTGGACTTTATTGGTAACATACAGAAATGCCAATGATTTGCATGGGTTTATTTTATATCCTGCAACTCTGATAATGTTAATTGTTTCTAGCAGTTTTTTTAGTTGATTCTCTAGAATTCTCTAAGTGTATCATATCATCTGCAAGAGTAATAATTTGTTTTCTCGTTACCTACTCTTAATTCCTTCAATTTTTCTTTCTTCTTTCTAAAACTAACGTTTCTAGTACAATATTGAATAGCAGTGGTGATAACGGGCAACCTTGTTTCATTCCAGATCTTACTGGAAATGCTTCTGGTCTACTCCCATTACACATAATGTTTGCTGATGGTTTTAAATAAATATCACTTTTATCATTTTAAGGGAAACTCCATTTATTATTATACTTTCTAGTATTTTTAATAGGAATGAATGTTGTATTTTGTCAAATGTCTTTTGTGCATAAATTAAAATAATCATATAATTTCTGTTTCTTTATTGTTATAGTCAATTATCTTAATAGTTTTCCTGATATTGAACCAGTCATGCTTTCATGATATAAATCCTCTTTGGTCAGTGTATTAACCTGAAGGTAAGTTGCTAAAATCTCTTTGCTAATATTTTATTTCGGATTTTTACATCAATAATTTTCTTTCTGTTTTGGCCCTTCCCAGTTCAGGTATCAGCACCATATTAGTGTCATAAAAGGAATTTGATAGAAGTCCTTCTTCCTTTCTTTTTTCTAAATAGTTCATATAGCATTGGAATTGTTCTTTAAATGTTTGGTAGAATTCACTTGTAAATCCATCTGGCCTGGAGATTTTTTCTTAGGGAATTCATTAATGGCTTGTTTAATTTTTTTTTCTAAAATGGGACTATTTAAGTAATTGATTTCTTTATCTGTTAATTTGGCCAACTTATATTTTTGTAAATATCAATCCATTTCACTTAGATTATCAGATTTATTGGCATACAAGTGGGAAAAATGGCTCCTAATTATTGTTTTAATATTCTCTTCACTGGTGTTAACTTCACCCTTTTCATTTCTGACACTGGTAATTTTTTTCTCTTTTTTTCTAATCAAATTAACCTAAGATTTATCTATTTTGTTGTTTTTCTTTTATAAAATAAATTCTTAGTTTTATTAGTTCAATAGTTTCTTTCAGTTTTCTTAATTTTTCCTTTGATTTTTGGAATTTCTATTTTGGTATTTAATTGGTTTTTTTTTAATTTGTTCTTTTTCTAGCTTTTTTAGTTGCATGCCCAATTTATTGAACTATTTTATTCATGTAAGTAACTGCTACTTTGGCTGCATCCCATAAGTTTTAGTATATTTTCTCATTATTGTCATTCTCTTGGATGGAATTATCAATTGCTTCTATGATTTGTTGTTGACTCACCCATTCTCTTTTTAAGAGAACATTTCATATGCCCAGCAGAACATTAGGAAGGATTCAAAATATATAACAAAAAATTATCAGATCAAGAAAAAATATATATATACATAGAAGAAATTATATTCATGAATGCCTATTTTTTCTTTACTTCCTTGTAAATTATTCTTTGGTTCTCTGCTGCACACTTTATTTACTTTATTCTTTTTTCCTTCCTTTCATCCCTCCACCGCCCCGACTCCCAAGCAAGCTACATTTAAGAAAAGATATATTTATGTGTGTGTATACACACACACACACATATATACATGTATGTGCAATTACATGCAATTTTTATTGCATCATGATCTGAAAAGGATGCATTTACTATGTCTGACTTTCTGCATTTAATTGTGAGGTTTTTATGTCCCAATATATGGTCAATTTTTATGTAGGTGCCATCTATTGCTGAGAAAAAGGTATATTCCTTTCTATTCCCATTCAATTTTTTCTAAAGGTCTATTGTACCTAACTTTTCAAAAATTCTATTCATCTCCTTAACTTCTTTCTTGTTTTATTTTGTGGTTTTGATGTATCTAGTTCTGATACAGGGAAGATAGAGTTTTCTATTTTTTCCTGCAACTCATTTAACTTCTCTAAGAATTTGAATTTTGACTATTACTTGGTACATATATGTTTAATGTTGATATTTCTTCATTATGCATGGTACCCTTTAGCAAGATGTAGTTTCCTTATCTCTTTTAATTACATCTATTTTTTGCTTTTGCTTGATTTGAGATCAGGATAGCCACCTCTGTTTTTTTTGTTCTTGTTGTTGTTTTGTTTTTTACTTTAGCTGAAGCATAATGGATTCTGCTCTAGCCTTTTACCTTTACTCTGTATGTGTATCTTTGTTTCAGATGTATTTCTTGTAAACAACATATTGTAGGATTCTGGTTTTTCATCCAGTCTGCTATCCACTTCCATTTTATGGGAAAGTTATTCCATTCACATTCAGAGTTAAGATTTACTAATTCTATATCTCCTGCCATCCCAATTTTCTCAAGCTAGACTTTTCTTTTTCCTTTCCCTTTCCCTCCTAACCAGTGTATTTCTTATGACCACCATCTCTCTCAATTTGCCTTTCTTTTTTTCAACTCCCTTATTTCTTATCCCTTTCCCTTTTTACTTCTGCCCTCACTGCTATTAACCTCTCCCCCGCCTTTTTTCCCTCTTTTCCTATCCTATTACCCTTTATAGGGTGAAACAGATTTTTATACCAAACTAAGTATGCAAGTTATTTCTGCTCTGAACCAAATCTGATGATGAGATTAAGGTTAAGACATAACATCCCCCCTTCCACCTTTTCTCTCAACTATAATAGGTCTTTTGTGCCTCCTCTTCTAATTTACTCCATTTTTACCTCCCCTTTTCTTTTCTCCCACTACATTCCCTTTTTCACCCGTAATTTCTTTTTTATATCACATTAAAGTCAACTTATAACTATACTCTTTAGGTACTGCCCTTTCTAACTGCCCTAATAAAGATACAGTTCCCATAAGTTAAATTTTTCATCTTCCCATATAGGAATGTAAACCTTTTAACCTTTAAAAAACAATTTTTCCCCTTCCATTTACCATTTTATGCTACTCTTCAGTCTTGTATTTGAAGATCAAATTTTCTGTTTAGCTATGATCTTTTTTTTCATCAGAAATTATTCAAAATCTCATATTTCATTGAATGTTCATCTTTTCCCTTGAATGATAATGCTTACCTTTGCTGGGTAGTCGATTTTTGATTGTAGTCCAAGCTTCTTTGCCTTCCGGAATATCCTATTCCAGGCCCTCTGATCCTTCAGTGTGGAAGCTGCTAAGTCGGGTAATCCTGATCGTGGTTCTTCAATATCTGAATTGTTTCTTTTTGGCTTCTTGCAGTATTTTCTCCTTGATATGATAATTCTGAAACTTAGCTACATTACTCCTTGGAATTTTCATTTCAGGGTCTCTTTCAGGAGGTGGTTGATGGATTTTTCAATGACTATTCAACCTTCTGGTTCTAAAAATATCAGGGCATTTTTCCTTGATGATTTCTTAAAATCTGGTGTCCAGTTCTTTTTATCATGGCTTTCAGGTAAGCCCAATAATTCTTGGATTTTCACTCTTGGATTTATTTTCCAGGTCAATTGTTTTTCCAAGGAGATATTTTACGTTTTTATTATTTCACTTTTTTTTTTAATTTCTTCATTTTGTTTGACTGATTCTTGATATCTCATTGAGCCATTCAATTTCATTTGTCTAATTCTAATTTTTAGTGAATTATTTTCTTCAGTTAGTTTTTACCTTCTCCTTTTGCATTTGGCGAATTGTACTTTGAAAGGAGTTGCTTTGTTCAGTTTTTTTGTTGTTGTTTTTGGGTTTTTTTTTTTTGCATTTCACCAATTCTATTTTTTAAGGACTTGATTTTTTTTTTCAGTATATATATTTCCATTTCTTCAAATTTATTTTTTAAGGAGTTATTTTCTTCAGTAAATTTCTGGGCCTCCTTTTTCAATGTGTTACATTCTCCCCCAAACTTACATAATTCTCCTACAATGCTTTCATTTTTTTTCCTCATTTTTCTTCTATCTTTCTTTTAAGTTCCTTTTTGAACTCTTCCAAGAAAGCCTTTTGAACTGGAGACCAATTCATATACCCCTTTGAGCTTCATCATTTGCCTTTGTATTCTGGTCTTTTTCTTTCTCCACAGGCAAAGTTCTCTATGGTAAGAGCTCCTTTTTTTTGTTGTTGTTCATTTTTAAAGGTTGAAGTCTGCTTTTAGGGCACAGGGGAGATTGTCCCAAACTTCCTCTGCAGAGTAATAGGGGCTTCTCACTAACTGCACTGGGACCAGTGCTGCAGGCTTCCCCACTACACTGTGGCCTAACCAAATTCCACCTCTTATACTGGGGTTCAGGGGCTCACATTTCACCTTCTGTGGCTGCATTGGTGACCTCACAGTTGGTCTGCTGATCTGGTCTTCTGAACTAAGATAGAATAACCAATACTGCTGTATTCTGGCTAAGAGCCTCCTGCTAGATTCTCCCCATTGAGCCTCTCCCTGCTAGAGCTCCCTTTGTGATACATACATTGGACCCCATTCCCCCTGCCCAATTCATACAGACCTTTTCTGAAGTACTTCCAAGATATTTTTAAGTTGTAAAATTATTACACTCTAAATGTTTCTGAGATCTGTCACTTCAAAATCCATTCAGAGGCTGAATTTAATGTTGATTCTGAGGGAAGCTATGCAGAGATCAGGTAATATCCTGTCTACTCTCTGCCATCTTGGCTCTACCACATCTAGTACTTTAGTACTTTAACAAGCTTGAAAAGAGAACTTTCCAATAACTAAATTCCCCTACTCTTAATGGCACTCCCTAGAAATATCTAAATTTATTATATCTCACCTTCACTTAATTTTTTTGCATATGTCAAAAACATCATGAACAATAATTATACAATTAAAGTTAATATGGTGGTATCAAGAAAGACTTAATAAATCCTAAGAAGTTGAAAAGAGGAGGGAATGTAATCCAGTTATAGAGGACAGCTTATGCAAAGGCACAAATATATTACAGTAAGTAGGCCAATGTGCCTGAATTGTAGAGTACAAAAAGGAGAAGTAAGTTGAGGCAAAGTTTAAAAGACTTTAAATACTTCTAAAAAAAGGAATTTGTATTTTATCTCAGAGGAATGACATCTTCAGACTTATAATTTAGGAGAGTCACTGACAAGATGTTTGGGGAATGGATTGGATAAGACTTGAGGCATCAATCATTTTATGTGTGATACTGCAAACTTTTCTAAGAAATACTGCTCTGATAGGGAAAGATGAACTATGGAATCTTTTAAAATCTTCTGTTAAGTTGTTAAAGACAGAAAGAAGAGAATCAATTATACTTTTAAGTCTATATAGCAACCAAAGTGGCCTGTGTGCTTCTAATATCTAAAATGAAAACAGTTTTCAGAAATCATATGAAAAATCTGAGATAGCTAATGTGATATAAGGAACGCTAGAGTTTTAGTGAAAAGATCTGGATTCCAATTATAGCTCTGTGACTACATCTTTTAACTACTTAATGACTCAATTTTCTAATCTGCTTGCATTCAGTCTTGCCAAAGAAATCAGATAAGATAATATATATATGTCAGCATTTTTCAAACTACATACTTCCCTTTACCTTGATCAACAGGTTATTTTTTTTATTGTAATCCAAACACACTAATAATTGTGTAGTGAACTCTAGGTGAACAAATGCACATCAGCAAATGCTCTGCAATTTGGAATCTTAAGAAATTAACTGGGGTAACAAAGAGATTAAATGACTTGTCCAGGTTACATTGTCAATAAGTATAGTTTTCCTGACTCCAAGGCCTAATCTTTTTATATTGCTCCATTCTCAAATAAGTTATACTGAGTATGATTAAATCTTTTGATGAATTAGGGACACCATTAAAAACATTAATTGTTGAATTGTTCTTTAAATTTCAAGGACAACTACAACACATAAGGCTAATGTTTTCACCATTAAATTAACATTCCCAAATTACTATGCTTTTATAATTTGTCTTCTCTCTCTACTGTCAGTTATTTCTAAACTGTTGCCTTGTTTTATGCTTTAAGAACTTCAAGATGGATTCATACCATTGCATTGAAGCGGAATGCAATGATTTAATGATGGCTATCTTACTCATTATTCAATGTGCTTCCATATTTATTTCTGAATTTCAATTATGTACACAATTAATATAATCACTGAAAATATATAATCTGGTTCTCTGGATAAGTGTCCGAGTTTTACTATATAAATGCTAAAATGAGGGTTACAGACTAAGTGCTAAAGGAATTAGTCACATAGGCACAACCTAAAATTTTAAAAATTGGATTCCTGAATAATTATGAAGATCCTAAAATACCAGATTTTTTAACAATCTTGTTATTAAATCACACAAAAGATGTCCCCCTCCAGCTTATTAACAAGTGTCAAATAAATGATTATTGAATTAGACATATTATATTCTAGAAATCATAAGGAAATATAAAAACATAAGATGATTATTATCTTTCTTGTCCATGTCTTAACTTTCAAGGAAACTTAGAAGAATAACCTGTTTTTCTTCTGTAAGTAGTAATCTCCTTTTTAAACAAGTCAAGAATAAAAGTTAAATGCTATAATTTTTTCTAAGTTCTAGAAAAAAAAATCTTTAACACAATGAACTCTCACTTATATTATGAAACACAAAAGTCTAATCTTGAAATTTTCTCCTGTAACATAGTCTACATATAAACTATCTGAATTCAAAGTCACCTATTAGAAAAAAGCCTCAAGAGACAAAGGATATGAACATATCAGAGTTATATTTGCAAAGGATATTCAGGAGGTTAGAAATGAAGATTATATTACAGGATATAAAAGCTGTAAGTGTGGTAAGTGATTGTGCCAAGTGAAATAACCCTCATGAGTCAAGATAAAAAGGGTGATTTCTACTTTAGGGTGTTGCTTCTTTTATGAATTGACATTTCTAGAAATTAGGCACAACACAAGGTATTAATAAAACTAAATTAAAAAACAACAATTACACAAAGAATAAAAGAATACAGGTTGACAGCAACAAATGCATAAACATAAATGGGCTGGAGAAGAGCTCACATTTTGTATCCCAGAAGTTCCACCTCTCATAAGATACAAAGAGAATAAAGAAGGAAAATAGAACTGTGTAACCTTAAAAAATGTTACGGTGGATATACTGTCCTAGATAACAAAAACATTTTATTTTAAAAATCATTGCTGATATTTTGCATTTTTCTTCAGTTCGTTGTTCCATTTTTATTGTAAATGCCCTAAGATGACTTACTTAGCTGTTCTCTTCCAGCTCTAAATCTAAAATTCTATGAACGTTCATAAGATGACATATAAAATATGAAAAAAATATGAAAAAAACTAAAATTATAATGATCAAAACTCTTTTATCAAGTGCAGTTTAAATATTTTCCCCTTAATATCAAGATTATTTAATATTCCTCTATCTAATATTCCCAGGATGACATGAAAATACAAATTTCACAAATTGTACAAATACATAAATGATGACTTTTATAAAATAGTAGAATAAGCTTTGGGAGAGATACAAGACAAATCATTGACACTTACTGTGTATGTGATAGCTGCCAGCATTCCAATCAGGGTCAGAGAACTGATGGAGAATGACAAAGCAGCTAAACCATCTGTAATTATTAAAAAAAAAAAAAATCGGTGAAAAATCACATAAGGTACAAATGTTTATTTATGATTATTTAATAATGTTTTTACAAAATTTATAAAGAATCAAAAAAAATGACATAATCTTCTTAACACTCTTACTAACTTACTAAGAAGATGCAAAGATAAACTGATCAGAAAACCTTATATTACAAATTCTTCTGCAAAAATCACTTTAATCTACCTTTTACAGACTGTAAAATTACTGACAGAAAATAATTTGTCTTCATTTTTATATCATACCTTCCCCAACACCACCTTGAGCTAGCTCCATAATACCATCCATATGGCTGTTGCTAAATAAAATATTGAATTTAAACAAATTAACTTTTTGCCTGATGCTTACAGAATTGAAAAGGGAGGTGAGAAGATAAGACATTCAAAGAAAGTGTTCCCCTACTTTCAACATCCTATACCAGAGTTCCTCTAAATGATAAAACTGTAAACAAAGGTGCTAAATGAAAAGTAAAATAATATTGGTATCATTTCTCCCATTTTGTTCACAAATATTTCTGTAGTCAAGAGTACTGTTATTTTGGAAATTATTTCAAGTATGTATCAAAAGTAAGATATAGTTTTCTGGAAAGCACAGTGGACTTGCAGTGGGAGGATATAAGTCAAAATCCTGACTGCCTCTTACCTTAGATAAGTCACTTACATTCCATGAGAATTTGTTTCCCATCTCTAAAGTGAGGGAGTTAAACTAGATGACCTCAAAGATCCCTTTCAAAACTCTAAATCTATGATCTATGATAATATGAAACGGCTGGGGATTCATTTTGTTTTTGGAAATGTTTTTATTTTGTTAAATATTTTCCTAATTATATTTTGATCTAGTTTGAGCCATACCTAGATGTTTTATTGGTCACCTGTGTGACAACTCTGCTTTCAGATATGCTTTGGACCTGAAGAATTGAGATATTCCTTCCAATATGATAATATTCCTTCCAATTATGAAATTCTGATTCTTTGAAGTTTCTCTTTCTGTCTTTGTCTCTCTTTGTCTGTCTGTCTGTCTGTCTCTCTCTCACACATACACACACACACACACACACACACACACACACTCCACAGACAAAGATATTAAACAGTATCAGTCTGGTCAGTCTGTTTTAGGGTATTTTTTGTTACCAACCCCCCCCCCAAAAAAAAAACCAATTCAATTGCCCTGATATTCAATTTTTCTAACAAAATTTAAAGACAATGAAATAGAAAGCCAAAACAGTCAAACTATATCATAGTATACAGGAAAAATGATCATATTAATGGACAGTTATTAGCAACATTATAAAGCAATGATTCCCTTATAACCAGAGACAGCTGGAAAATGGCTCTTTCTAGATTTAAATTCGAATCAACTAGTCATGCATATATTAAGCTTGAGATCTTTATTACAGCACTTGATACAAAGATTTTCATTCTAATTTCCTGGTTCTCTTCTAATTTTAGCTGGATAGGTTTTATGTCCTCAAAAAAAATTATATAATAATCAAAATTGTCCATTTGTGACACCCTGTCCTATGAAACTTTTTGTCAATCCATGAACTCTTCTCCTAAACACAGATTGACAAGAAGTTTCTTCCATATTCCTCTAATCTTCTTATGGTATTACACATTATGACTAAATAATGTCCCCATATAGAATTTGTTTAGTATGTAGTATGAAATGCTGGTCTAACCTAGTCACTGTCAGATTGCTGTCCAGTTTTCAAAACAGGTTTTCTCCCATAGAGTTCTTGTATAGCTAATCTTTGAATTTATTAAATATTATGCTATTATATTTATTTGCTTTTGTATATTTATCCAATCTGTAACACTGATGAACTTTCTTACCCAATATCAAAGTGTTTTGATGATTATAACTTTGTAGTATAGTTTCAGACCTGGTTGTGCCAAGTTACCTTCCTTTCCATGTTTTTTCATTAATTCTTCTATAATTTTTGAAATTTTTCCAGATGAATTATCATTTTTTTCTAGTTCTATAAAGTAATGCTTTGGTAGTTTCATTACTATGAACAAGCAAATTATTTAGTAGCAATGTCATTTTTATTATGTTGGCTCAGCCTACATTTAAACATCAATTATCTAAAACTGTATTTCTTTAAAGTATTTTATACTTGTATTCATAATGTTCCCATGTACGTCTGAGAGGGCAGACTTACAAGTACTTTATACTATCTGTAGTTATTTTAAGTAGAATTTCTCTATCTTTTTATGCTGAAATTCATTAGTAATACAGAGAAATGCTAATGATTTTTATTGTATTTCAGGTTCTGCATTTTACTGAAGTTGTTTGCTAGCTGCCTCTAGAGTTGTCATGTCTTATTAATTTTTTCCCTATATCTATTCCTTCAGTATTTTACTCTTGTCTTATTATTGTATTTCGCATTTCTAGCAATATATTTACTTAAGAGTAATGGTAATGGACATCCTTGCTTGACTCTGTTCTTATTGGAAAGGCTTCTCTATCTTATATTCATTATAGATAATTCGAGCGTTTGATTTTAGATAGATGCTAATTAACATTTTTTAGAAATATCCCATTAATTACTATGCTTTCCAAATGTTTTTGTATCAAGAATGAATGAGTATTTATCTCACCAAAAGAATTCTATTAATTATTTATATAATCATGTAATTTTTTATTATTGATATGGTATTTAATTTTCCTAACACTGAACCAATCTAGATTCCTGAAATATATCCTGAAATATCATAATATATTTATTATTTTTGTGATATACTGTTAGATTTCTTGCTAAAATTTTATTTAAAATTTCTGCATCAATATTTATTAGAAATACTGTTCTGTAGCTTCCTGTTTTGATTTTCCATGTGTAAGGTATCAAAAATAAATTGTTCTTGTAATTAATGTCTTTTGTTGTTTTATAGAAGTGAATTGTAAATCCACATGATCCTGGGGTTCTATTCTCTGAGAATTTAATTATCATTTTATAAAATTTTCTTACTGAGAATATTTATAATTGATTTTTTTTTTCTTGTAATGGCTTGAGAACTGCTTCTTTGTCTTATAACTTAGTTAAGAATTTGGATGGCCTGGAAAGGGTTTTAAATCCAGTTCTTTTTTTTTATTTTATTTTTTTAATACTTTTTATTTGCAAAACATATGTATGGGTAATTCTTCAACATTAACCCTTACAAAGCTTTCTGTTACAAATTTTTCCCCCCTACTCCCCACCCCTCCCCCAGATGGCAGGATATCCAATACATGTTAACTATGTTAAAATACTTAAGAAATCGAATATATGTATACTTATTTCCACACATCATTTTTGTGCAGGAGAAATCATATCTACAAGAAAGAATAATCAAATAAAGAAAATACAATACAAGCAAACATCAATAGAGAGCATGAAAATGATATGTTGTGGTCCACATTTCACATCCCTCTCTCTGGGTGTATATGGCTTTCTTCACTGAACAACTGGAACTGGTTTGAGGCATTTTATTGTTGAAGAGAATTATGTCCATCAGAACTGATCCTCATATAGAATTGTTGTTGCCGTGAAAAATGATCTGGTTCTGCTCACTTCACTCAGCATCAGTTCATGCAAGTCTCTCCTGTCCTCTCTGAAATCGTCCTGCTGATCATTTCTCACAGAACAATAATATTCCATAACATTCATATACCATAATTTATTCAGCCATTCTCCAATTGATGGGCATCCATTCAGTTTCCAGTTTCTAGCCACTACAAAAAGAGTTGCCATAAACATTCTTGCACATGTGGGGCCCTTTCCTTCCTTTAAGTTCTCTTTGGGATATAAGCCCAATAGAAACACTACTGGGTCAAAGGATATGCACAGTTTGATAACTTTTTGAGCATAGCTCCAAATTGCTCTCCAGAATGATTGGATCTGTTCACAGTTCCACCAACAATGCATCAGTGTCCCAGCCTTCCCACATTAAATACAGTTCTCCTGCAAATGACTAATCTTTTCTTGCATCAAGGAATTTTTCTCAATTTAGGGATGTCTGTGAAAGGTGTCAGGCTTGGTATCTCTACCAAGTTATCTTTCAAGCATATCTTGTTCACTGTTCAAAATTTGAGGCCACTATCTTATACCTTAACTTAAATAATGAGCACTTTTTAGTTTCAAGAAAGAGGGGGGAGGGAAAGGATTATTGTTAGCCCCCATTACCAAACTTGTAGCCAATCATGTTGTTCTGGTTACCTCAGCTCTGCAACCAGTCATATTACTCTTTATCCCATGATGTCTCAAGTGGGACAGCTCCTAGTACTCACAGAGATTATTTTTTATTCTTCTTATAGAAGAGGACCAAGACCTAGGCCAAACAACAATTGTTTCTGTTTTAGTCAGACCTTGAGGGTCTTTGCCTACCAAAATGATTTTTTTTTCTAGACTGTAAAAGATCCCATTTTCTGACTCTTTTCTTACCTAGCTTTAATCTCTAACTGAGTGTTGACCTCAGTCAACCTGAGACCTATTTTAAAATAGCTGAGGAAATTAGAAAAGCAATAGATAAGAGGAGAAAGGGAAAAATATACTCCCACTGAATGCAGAATTCCAAAGAATACAAGGAGAGATATAAGGTTTTCTTAAATGAGAAATGCAAAGAAAGAAAAAGAAAACAACATAAGGGAAAGGATAAGAGATCTCTTAAAAAAATCAGATATAAAGGGAATATTACATGCAAATATAAGTATGATAAAAGAAAAAAATAGTAGCAATTTAACAGAAGAAATTAAGAAGAGGTGCCAAGAATACACAAAACAATTATACAAAATAGATCTTAACAACACCAACAACCATGATGTTGTAGTTACTGATCTAGAGTCAGACATCCTGGAGAATGAAGTTAAGTAAGCCTTAAGAAGTACTGCTAACAATAAGGTTAGTGCAAGTAATTAAATACTAGCTGAGCTACTTGAAATCCTATAAGATACTGCAAATTTGGAAAATTCAACAGTAGCCACTCAAATGGAAAAGGTCATTTTGTCTCATGCCTAAAAAAAGACTATGCCAAGAAATGTTTAAATTACAAAACAATTGCACTTATTTCACAGACCAGAATTGTTATATTTAAGATTGTATAAACTAGGCTTCAGCAATGTGAATTGAGAATTACCATAAGAGGACTTCCGGGGGGCGGAGCCAAGATGGCAGAGTGAAAACATGACTCTCTGTGTCCTCCTCCGATCTTCTCTCAAACCAACAATAAAATAAGCCTCTGAACTGATCTTCAAGTCAACGAATTCAGAAATATTTGGACACTGCTCTCTGAAGAACTTCATATCAGGTTTGTCTAACTAGGACAGAGGGATAAACAAGCGGACTTGGGTATAGGCCAGAAGTGAGGGTGGGACTCAGCGCAGCGAGGCAGAAATTCCAAACTCCAAACTCCAAATTCCAAATTCCAAACACCTGGAGTTTATCTGAGGCACTCGGGACACTCTGCCCTGATTGGGGACAGGTGTTCTGGCAGACTTGCCTTGTTTAAGGAGTAATTCTGACTTAGTCCTAGCTCCCACCGGCCCAGCAACTTAAGTTAATTCGCCGAAGTGCCCCAGGGCAAAGAGCTGTAGCCCAGGTTTTTCCAAACCTTAAAGAGATATACACGTTGTCTAAAAAAAATGAAGAAGCAAAAGAGAGCTCTCACCATAGACAGCTTTTATCAAGGCAGAGAAGGGCTGACCCCAGATCCTGAGGTTCCTTTAGACAAAACTCCAGAGGAAATCAGCAAGGACCATCACTGGTCCCCTTTTCAAAAGGCTTTTCTGGAAGATTGGATAAAGAACCTCATAAGCTGGACAATAAATGGGAAAATAAATTGAAATCAAGAAGGATACAATATCTTGTAAGAAGGATATGATGCCCTGCAAAAGAGATATGAAAAAGACACCAATTTATTGAAAAATAAAATTAGTGAAGTGGAAAAAGAGTGCAATGAACAAAAAAATTCAATTGGCCAGTTACAAAAGGAGCTTAAAAAGGTAACTGAAGAAAACACTTTAAAAATAAGAATTGAACAAATGCAAGTGAATGACTCAATAAGACTTCAAGAATCAGTCAAACAAAAACAAAAAAAATGAAAAATTAGAAGAAAATATGAAATATCTCCTAGGAAAAACAACTGACTTGGAAAATAGATCTAGGAGAGACAATCTAAGGATTATTGGACTTCCTGAAAGCCATGATGAAAAAAAGAATCTAATCACTATCTTCCAGGAAATCCTGAAACAAAACTGCCCTGAGATTGTAGAATCAAAGGGCAAAATCACCATTGAAAGAATTCACCGATCACCTCCTGAAAGAGACCCCAAAATTAAAACCCCAAGGAATATCGTGGATAAATTTCAGGACTATCGCACCAAGGAAAAGATTCTGCTAGCAGCTAGAAAGAAACAATTCAAATACTGAGGATCAATAATTAGAATCACACACAATCTGTCAGCCTCCACATTGAAGGATTGAAGGGCCTGGAACCAGATATTCCAAAAGGCAAAGGAACTTGGATTACAGCCAAGAATAACCTACCCAGCTAGAATGAGCATTATCCTCCAGGGAAGAAGATGGTCATTCAATGATATAGGTGAATTTCACCTATTTCTAATGAAAAGACCAGATCTGAACAAAAAATTTGACCTCCAAACACAGAACTCAAGAGAAGTATAAAAAGGTAAAAAGGAAAGGACTCTTGAGAATTTTATTTCTACTATGGGGATACTTAAAGTTTGGGGGTATAATTAACTAGATATTACTTTGATAATATGAAAAAGAAAACTAGAGGGGGAAAGGTTGTCATATTGGGAAAAAGAGGAGAATTACCATAAGAACAGATGTGTGTGGTATGGGCGAAGGTACTGCTTTATTCATTCATTCATTCATTTGTTTTTGGGAAGCAAGTAGGGTTAAGTAAGTTGCCAGGGTCACACGTCTATCAAGTGTCAAGAATCTAAGGTCACATTTGAATTTAGGTCCTTTAGACTCAAATGCCAGTGCTCTATCCACTGTGCAAGGTAGATGCAACTGTGCTATCTAGTTGCCTCCAGCCTGGTTTTTAAAAAGGTAAAGGAACCTGAGACCAAATTGCCAACATTTATCAGATTCATCAGAAGCAAGGGAATGCCAGAAAACCATCTACTTCTGCTTCACTGACTATATTAAAGCCTTTGACTATATGGATCACCAAAAAAATGGGGCAAAACATGGAGCAACTGATTGGTTTAAAATTGGAAAAGGAGTATAACACAAAGCTATATATTGTTACCTTATTTAACTTATAGGCAGAAAACATCATGCAATGCTGGATGAATTAAAAGCTGGAATTAAGACTGTCAGGAGAAATATCAACAATCTCAGACATGGAGATAATACTACTCTGATGGCAGAAAGTGAAGAAGAATTAAAAATCTCTTGATGAAGATAAAAAAGGTAAGTGTGCAAACTGGCATGATATTTAGCATTAAAAAAAAAAGCTAAGATACTGATAATTGGTCCATCACTTCCTAACAAAGAGAGGGAGAAGAGGTGAAAGCAGTGTATGATTTTATATATACATATATATATATACATATATATATATATGTATTTTTTTTTCTTGGCTAAAAGATCACTGCAGACAGTGGCTACAGTCATGAAATTAAAAGACCCTTGTTCCTTGAAAAGAAAATTTTGGAAAATCTGGATACCATACTAAAAAGCAGACACATCACCTTGCTAACAAAGGTCTACACAATCAAAGTTATAATTTTTCTAGTAAGAATGTATGGCTGCAAGAGATCGGCTATAAGGTAAGCTGAGCGCCAAAAAATTGATCCTTTTGAATTGTGATGCTGGAAAAGATTTTTGAGAATTCCTTGGAAATCAAGGAAATAAAATCAGCCAATATTTAAAGAAACTAACTCAGACTATTCACAGCAAGATCAAATATTGAAGCTGAACTTTAAATACTTTAGCCACATAATGAGAAGATGAGACTCATTAGAAAAGATTCTGATGAAGAGGACTGAAGGCAAAAGGAAAAAGGGGACAGCGGAAAATGAGATGGGTAGCAAGTACCACAGAAACAAGGAACTTGAACTTGGATAGACTTTGAGAGGTAGTGGAGAAAGACCTGATGTGCTATGGGCCACAGAGTCACGGAGAGTCAAGCATGACTGAGTAATTGAAAACAATATGGCTATGATCTCTTCATCAGGAATGCTTAAAAGTTATTTGTTTCTTTAAAAGTCATAAAATTATAAGCAATTTTGCTTTAAAATTATTCTTGACTATAAAAGCCTATTATCTTTTATCTTCTGGAATATCACACTCCAAATTCTCTGCTCCCAACTATGGCTCACTCCTTGGTATTTGAATTCTTCAAGTATTATGCACTTTCTAGAAGTCTGGATGGATAAGATTTGTGAAGGGGAACTTGCTTTGCTGCTTCCTATCATTTGGTCATCTTGGCCCCATCTCAACTTACCCAAAAGAATACAAATTTATATAATGCTTACTATGCACCAGACAAATATATTATGTGCTCTTCACAAATATTAACTAATTTGATCTTCATAATATCCCTGGAGGATAGGTGATGTTACACATTTTACAGCCGATAAACAGAAGTTAAGTGACTTTCTCTGAGCTGTACAGCCAGTAAGCATCTGAGACTATATTTGAATTCAGGGCTTCCTGACTGCAAGCCCAGCACTTTATCCTCTACATTACCAGCTATTTCCTGGGAAAATGAAAATGAATTTAAAAGATGCATTTAATATTTCTCTTTTTAAGTATTTGTTGGCGAGGCTTTTCTAGACATGTTATAAGACTTTTTTGTGGGAAGGTGCCATACATAGCTAAGAAACATGTAAACTCCTATTCCCATTCGATATTCACCAGAGCTCTACCATATCTAATATTAGGATTGCTCTATATTTTGTTTTTTTTTTTCCCCCCCCCCCCCCCGTTTTTGTTGTGGTAGTGGTTGTTTTAGCTACATTTATTGAGGTCTGTCAATACCCCCTCAGGGTGGGTAAATTCAGATCCTTCAAGTGTTATATACCTTTTCTATTTTTCCATATTACTTATTCACTTAACTTTTTCTTAAGGCATCTTGGTGCTATGAAATTTGATGCATGTTTAGTATTGATATCAATTTATTCTCTGAAGTACATTTCAACAAAATAATCACTTTTTATCTCAGTTAAGTAGGTCTTTTTTTTTTGCTGCTGATGGCTACTTCTGCTTTTTTTTTTTTCAGATGAAAAAAGATGATTTCAGCTGAAGTATTTTAAATTTTGTTCTGGGCTCCTTGTTTTAACCTTACATATTATCAGATTCGGGTTTCTAATCCATTTGATTTCCTCTTCTACTTCATGAATGAGTTCTTCCTATGCTAATTATTTTCCTTCATCCTGTTTACTTATGTTTCTCTTATCTTGCTTCCAGGATCTAATTTTCATGAAGTTGTTTTCTTGAACAAGGTGTTCCAACATGATACTTTTCTTTTCATATTTTTTTTACATAAGGGTTTTCAACATCACTTTTAATTTTTAAAAAAATTTTCATGGTCTTTTCCAAAACAATTCTAGCTAGACTTGCATCCCAGTTGTATTTTTGTTTAAAATTTTGCTTATGTTTTTCAGTTGTCCCCTTCTTCTGAGTTTGTGTCTTGAGTTTTATCTCTTAGTATAATAAGCTCTTTATAATAAAATTTTTTTGTTTGTCCACTACTGCCACCTACTTCTTGATATATATATATTTTATGTTAAGGCTAAGCTCTACACACTTTTGGGAGTAATGACTAAATTGAGCTTCTCTCTTGCATCCATCTGATGCTTTTACAATTCCAGCTAGGATACTGAGAGCTTTTAGGAATCCCAAAGTGATGTAATCCAAGGTGAGTTCTACTTACCACCCATTTGATTTGAGCTTTGCAAATTTCTAAACTAGATGTGGATCTATCAGTTTGCAACTAGTCAAAGTTCCAGTAGTCTGCAACTTGACTACAACATTTTTAGTGTAATAGTAGGCTTTACACATTCAGACTAACAGAAAAAATATGCTCTCCTTTGGTCTAGAATTGTTACCCTGATTAGTCAATTTGCAGGACTTAGTCTGAGCTAGAAGCCAGAATGGAGTCCCTGCTTTGTTCCTTCAATGACAGGCATACTGTTTTCTTCTGAATTTGCTTTTTAATTTTTTTTTAAAATTTATTTAAAAAACAGATTAAGAAAAACAGAAAAGAAATATAAAACAAAATGTAACAAGAGAGAACATTGTCATGTGCCTCACAGAAGACCAAGGAACATTCAAAATATATAACAAGTTACCAGATCAAGAAAAGTATATATACTTTAGTAGAAGAAATTATATTAAAGAGAGTCCAGCTAAACTTATGTCTCATTCAGAACATAACAAGGGCCCACAACTACTATTCTCCCTTACCAGTATGTGTAGGTTCTTATCTTGATCAACCTCCAGTTCTGGAACCAGTATCAAAAAATTCTATGTCCTTGGATGAAATGTCAATCTATTACCCTATGTTTCCAATTAGTATCCCCTTAGTAAAATGAAAAGTTCTTTAAAGAGGACTACTTGCTTTAATATTTTTATCTCTTAACACAGTAGTACATTAACAAAAAGAGTAAAGAATATTTTTTATTCTTTTTTCAATCATTTGCTATTTTAAATGTAATGGGATAATTTAGAAAGGGAGATAATTAATATTTCCTATCCATACTTTTTCCTACATTTAACCGAAAATGCTGTTCTAAAAGAAGATTTTATGGCAAATCAGCATTTTGCTACCACTGGATGGTCACCTCATTTGGACAAACACTCTGTACATTAAATCTCTAGAATACAAGTCCTAGACCCTGGAAAAGTTAATCCATTCATCTTTGAAACTCTATCCCTGTAGCTGAATTGTCTTGATATGTGTCTGAGTTGAATATAAGTTTGCCTATCTAACTGGATCTAGCTAGACCAGACCATGTTTCACATTCCATCATGCTTTCTGCCCAGGCCACCTTACTATGAGCCATACTTTTCAGCATTACCTGTGATCCTGCCACAAAGTCTTTTACCAGTAACCAAATACACATTTTTCTAACACAGTAATTTTTGGAGACAAAGAAGCTGTTTTAGGGACTGAAACAAAAAATAGTAGGAACAAATAAAAATGGATTGTCAGAAAGAATATATTCAAAAGGATTTCACTTTATCTCAAAACTAATATGCCACAACTCAAGGTGCCTTCTCAGGTTAAAAAAAAAAATTCTCTTGAGATTTTTTTTCTATTTTCAAAATATATGTAAAGATAGTTTTCAACATTCACCCTTACAAAATTTTTTGTTCCAAATTTTTTTCTTCCTCCCTTCTCTCCACCCCTCCCTTAGACAACAAATAATCTAGTATGTATATATATATATATATATTAAATATATGCAATTCTTCCATACATATTTCCACAATTATCATGATGCAAGAAAATCAGATCAAAAAGAAAAAAAATGAGAAAGAAAACAAAGCAAACAAACAGCAAAAAAAAAAAAAAAAAAAGGTGAAAATACTATGTTGTGATCCACATTCAGTCCTGACAGTCCTTTCTCTGGATGCAGATGGCTCTTTCTATCACAAGTCTACTGAAATTGGCCTGAATCATTACATTGTTGAAGAGTCACATCCATTAGAACTGATCATCACATAATTTTACTATTGCTGTATACAATGTTCTCCTGCTTCTACTCATTTCACTCACCATTAGTTCATGTAAGTCTCTCCAGGCCTCTCTGAAACATCATCCTGATCATTTCTTATAAAACAATAATATTCCATAACATTCATATACCATAACTTATTCTCCAACTGATGGGCATTCACTCAGTTTCCAGTTTCTTGCAACTCCAAAGGGCTACCACAAACATTTTTGCACATGTGGGTCCCTTTCCCTTCCTTTATGATCTCTTTGAGATATAGGCCCAGTAGAAAGACTGCTGGATCAAAGGGTATGCACATTTTGATAGCCCTTTGGTTATAGTTCCATATTGGTCTCTAGAATGTTAGATCAGTTCACAATTCCACCAGGTTTTAGTGTCCCAGTTTTCCCACATCCCCTGCAACATTCATAATTATCTTTTCCTGCTATCTTAGCCAATTTGAAAGGTATATAGTAGTACCTCAGAGTTGTCTTACTTTGCATTTCTCTGATCAATAGTGATTTAGAGCAATTTTTTTTACATGAAATGGTTTTAATTCCTTCATCTGAAAATTGTTCATATCCTTTGATCGTTTATCAATTGGGGAATGGCTTGTATTCTTGTAAATCTGAATCAATTCTCTATATATTTTAGAAATGAGGCCTTTATCAGAACTTTTGAATGTAAAATTTTTTCCCCAGTTTTCTGCTTTCCTTCTAATCTTGTCTGCATTCGTTTTGTTTGCACAAAAACTTTTTAAAGTAATATAATCAAAATTATCCATTTGGCTCTCCTTTGGCCACAGATTCCTTCCTTCTCCACAGATCTGACAGGAGGACTATTCTTTGTTCTTCTGACTTACTTGTAGTATTACTCTTTATGTCTAAATTATGAACCTATTTTGACTTTATCTTGGAATATGCTGTTAGGTGTTGGTCAATGCCTAATTTCTGCTATACTATTTTCCAATTTTTCCATCAATTTTTGTCAAATAGTGAGTTCTTATTCCTGAAGTTGGGGTCTTTGTATTTATCAACCACTAGATTATTATTTTCCCTTGAGATCCTAAAGCAGATTTTTAGTAAAGAGTAGAAAGAGAGAAGCAAAGATAGTTTATAAAAAAGGATAACTAAAACACAATAGAAGGAGCATAAAGGTAGCTAATTTTACATTAAAATCCAAGAGTTAAACCAATCCAGACAAGGTTGTAATAGACTATCACTGTGAAATTTTCCAGTTCCCTAAATAGTATTCAAATGTCTTAAAAGAGATAACAAATCCAAAGAAATTACTAATTTACTCTATCAAAAGAATCAGGTATCTACAACCAGTACAGTTTCTATTAGTAAGTCTGGTAGACACTATTTTTATTGATAATAGCAAGATATTAAAAGACAACAATTTACAAGATGAGAAAATTACAAAGCCATACACCTAAACCTCTAAACCAATCATGGAACGAGAGAAGTGTTGATTAATAGAGGAAAAAAATCTATCTATTAAAAACAGATTGTCATATATATAATTATTGAGTTTATAATGTTTATAAGATCATTAAATAGGATGTTTCCTATGCTGAAAGATACATATTTCTGTTCAACAGTCAGTTTTAATATTTAATATACTACAGAGTCAGTTTCAATATTTAAACTTCTCTCTTCTATGATAAAGACTATACTTATTCCTAATTTAGATCCTTCAACAAATATTTATCAATTACTATGTGCCCGGTACAATGTTAGACATTGGGAAAAGATAAAAAGTTTGGCAACACAGTTCCTGCTCTCATAGAATTCAGGCTAATATTAAATAATAATTAAATAGGACCACAAATTTAGAGTTAAAAGGAGCATAGAATCAAAGAAATAATGTTATAAGTGAATAAGAAGTTACCTAGTTCAAGTCTCCCATTTTTTAGAAGAGGAAAGTGAAGCCCTAAGATGTAAAGAGACTTACATATGGTAATACAGATAACAAATAAAAGTAGGATTTTTAATTAAGGAGTCTTTATATGCCATTGGTTTTTCTAATAAACCAAAAAAAATAATCAATAAACACATCAAGAGTATTGAGATAAATGTGTCATAAACCACAAAATAGGGTACTTTTTACTTTTAATAATTTATATATAATATATGTGTATATTGTGTGTATATAGTTATGACTGTTATAGATCCATTACTCTTGTTAATGTTATTCCTTAAAAGAATACTTACGACTACTTCCAAGTTCTTCAAACAGAAATTTTACTTTCTCCCACTCCGTAGAATTTTTGTTGGGAACATTCAAAGGAACAAAAGCACTATAAACAAATAAATAAAAAGCACACTTTAATGTATTTTAATATATAAGATTTAATTATAATATTTATTAATTGAGATATTACTAATGATTGTTTACATAAGAAAGAATCCCACCCAGAAAAGAAATCAATTGGTGATATAGAAGAGAAATTTCTTCTAATAAACTTCATTATGATAAAAAATTAACATACTGTCAACTTTTCTTCTACTTCAATTTATTTTATATTTATGACAATTTGCATTCTTTTAACATTTCATATGCTTATGCAATCTAGTTCTCATTTATTAAAATACTTTTTAAATACCAGAATTATATGACCTGCCAAAATATGAAGGAATAAGTAGTATAAATGGATTTCACCCATTTATACGATAGTCCTTCAATTCATTCTTGGCTACACTGAAAGTGCATAGATTTCCTGCCCATAATGAAGGTTAGGAGATTAATGGCAAATCAAAAAAAAAAATTTTTTTTTTTTCAAAATTAGGATCCCTAAACTCTCAGGGTTTTTTGTTTTGTTTTTAAGTGTTTGATTTTTTTTGTTTGTTTGTTTTGTTTTTGCTGAGGTAATTGGGATTAAGTGACATGCCTAGAGTCCCACACTAGAAATGTTAAGTGTCTGAGGCCAGATGTGAACTCAGGTCCTCCTGCCTTCAGGGCTAGTACTCTATCCACTGCACCATTTAGCTGCCCCAACATATATTTGCTTTTCTATCTTTTATTCTATAACACAATTGTTTCTGGTTATCCCATTCCTTCATCCCCCATGTGAGCCTTCCCTCATTACTGTCCTCCACCCCACTCTCCATCCTCACACACAAGAAGTGAGGCAAAACAAATGACTAGAAAACAAGTACGTCAACATATGTAACATATCACATATATTGGGCTCCATGCCAAATTCCTCTTTTTCCAGCAAAAGAAAGAAAGTGCATTTTCTCATTTCTTTTCTGGAACTAAGATTAGTTAATACACAACATTCAATTTTATGAGCTTTCACTGCCATCACAGTAGATACTGGGCATATTAATTGTTTCACTCTCAAGGCAGTCAGCAAGAAGCATAATGAGATCTTCTATTATTCTCTGCATTTTTAAGTTAGATGTGAAAGTAAAGCTGTGATTCATTGTTAAATTTCATCAGTGAAAACCCACCTTTTCTTCCCTAATAATCTCCTCAAAGATACCTACCCTTAATGCATAATCTTAATTATTGATGCCCCCTATTACTTCTTTTTTAGGTTTTAAGGTCTGACATTTTTCCCTTACTTCTATATGTTCCCATTCTTCAAATATTTTTTGTCAATATATCAAAACTCTGACAATCACAGCCTCTAGTATAAATCTTTTTTGGGTACACTAAATCAAATCAGGCTCCTTTTTTTTTTGGTTCTCTTCAATGCCTTTCTAATTCTTCTACTATAATGTCAAGGTTCAAGTGTGGCAGTCCCACAGCTGTCGATGGGGGGAAAAAAAAAACAAAAAAAAAAACAATTGTTAATGTGTTTTATTTTCCTTCTGTCTGTAGTCCTCCTTTCTTTAAGATAAGCATTATTAAACTAACAGGGCTTAATCTGGAGTCCAAATAACAAGAGGCCTAAATATAAATTTCAGATGTCTTTACAATTGAATGTGAGAAAAAAAAACCACATTTTTATTTTATTATAATTGGTTTCCATTAAAACTGTATTTTATTTTATGCATTATAAAACATTATTCTGAGAAGTAATCCATAGACTTAACATTGACAAAAGCGTCTAAGACACAAAAAATGATTAAGAACCCCTGGTTTAGATATCTTGCCAAGCTTTCTTTAAACTGGCTTTATTCTCTCTCCTTTATGAGATAATACTAATCCTAATAATTTGTCATCCTACTTAGTAAGATTTTATCAACAAGCCTATATTCTAATCCAGTATAACCTTTGGCATATATCTCTATTCTTTTGGCAAGATATTTACTTCTAAAGGGTACTGCTCTTCTGTGGAAATAAAATATTCTGTGTAAACTACATATCTCATTTCTTCTTCCAGAAGCATGTTTCCCATATTTCTCGTCCATACTCATCTTTGTCCAAGCTTGCAGTAAAGTCACCAAGTATTAATGTGCATACGCTTATATACTTTGGGGGCAAGACCCTTGATAAGGGTCTTATCAAGTTCTTTATAGACTTCTCTACATGAGTCTCAATATCTACTATTGGCATATAAGTTGCAGGTACTCTTATGGGTGGCCTTGTTGCAAATATTTGTCAATAGTACTATAATATTTGACCAAAGAAGTCAAAACTAACACCTTTCTTTGGCTCTCCAAATACCATGTGAAGCTATACTTCTAATTAGCTATAACTTCCTTCAACAAGTTTTAATTATAGCAAAAATTCCAATATTTACATAGTTCAGCTTCCCTCTTGATGTTATTTTATTTTGAATATGGGTAGAGAAGTTTGGCCCAAGTGAAGCATAAACACTTCAGAAAGTTAGCCCTGGGACTAGCCGAGTTGGGAGATAGTCCAGGCTGGGGCCCAGGCCCTAGCCTTTTCACTTTTAGCAAAGTGTGGGGAGCCTGATGTCTGTCTTGAGGGGATGGAAAAAGGTGGGGAGAGTGAAAGAACCTTTGCTGATGAGGAATGGGAGGCCCAGTTGTGCTGCCCAGATGAGGTTCTGGCAAGAAGGCAAAAAGTAAGAATGGATAAGGGCACAAGCAATGGGACAGAGACTCTGCTGGCTACAGAAAAGAGTTCTTGGTTTCAGTTCCAGGGCAGAAGGGAGAACTGAAGCAGAAAATGAGGCCAGAGGCATCATCCTCCACATTCCAAGACTAGAGATGCTTAAGACTAGAGCAGTTTTAAGAAGAAAAATGATCAGGCAAAGGAGGAAGAACCCAACCACAGGAAGTCACTATAAGAATAGAGAAGGCCACAGTTCATCTTCAGAAGAGGATAAGAAAGCAAAGACAGCTTTTCCTACTCCAAAGAGTAAACTCAAATTGTCACACAACATCCATGAGAGATAGAGGAAAAATATTTTTTGAAAAAGAATTCAGGAAAAACAAGATTATGAAAGAAAAGTCAACCAACTGGAATAGGAGATCCAAGAATCTTAAGGAAGAAAACAATTCCTTGAAAATTAGAATGGGGGAGAGGGGAACTAGTTGGTGTAGTGGATAGAACAACAGCCCTGAAATCAGGAGGATCCGAAATCAAATCTGGCCTCAGACACTTAAAACTTCCTAGCTGTGTGACCCTGGGCAAATCACTTAACCCCAATTGCCTCAGCAAAAAAAAAAAAAGAAGAGGAAGAGGAATAAGAAGAAAGAAAGGAAAATTAGAATTGGGAAAGGAGAAGCCAGAAAAGTTTCAAGATACCAAGATATAATAAAACAAAATATAAAAAATGAAAAAAATAGGAGAGAATGTGAAACATCTCTTAAAAAAACAAGTGATCTGGAAAACAGATCAAAAAGAGAAAACTTAAGGGTAATAGGACCTACCTGAAAGCTATGATCAAAAAAAGAATCTTGATATACTAATATAAGACATAATTAAAGAAAGTTGTCCTGAAGTGTTAGAACAAGAGGGTAAAGTTGCAAAAGGACTTGAACTTAATAGAAAATTTGATATACAAGATCCAAGAGAAATGTAAGGTAAACATCAAAGACTCCTTACAAGGAACTCAATAAGGACAACTATTTATTATAATTTTTTTAATATGTAGAAATGAAAACCATATATCTAAGATTTTCATTAAAAATTGGATAGTTTAAAAGAAAACTTCAGGAAGAGTTAAGTATGATGTGATTTTAAAAATCAAAACCATGTAGGAAAAGGTAAAAAGAATACATACATATGATATGTGAGACCAAGAAGTAATACAGAGGAATTTGATGGGAGAGAAGGTCTGGTAGTTCTGGAACTGTATTGTCATTAGTAATGGGTTAAAGAAGGAACAATATACACATATATCTACATATGTGTGTGTGTATGTAATTAATTATAGCTTTCTTGGAGTAGGAGGGTGGGGGAAAAATAAACTATTAAGTACACATCAAAGAAAAAAGAAAACCCACAAGGAAGCAATAAAAAGATGGATAGCTCTGAGCACAATGCATATTATTTTTTATGCAAGCTTTCTTGAAATGGAAATTTGTGCTTTATGTTTTGAATTCTCATGTTCTGAAGTGTACACGGCAGCATTTGTTTTACTCATTCTAAATTATAAGGTTACATTTTTTAAAAGGGGAGAAAAGAAAAATTTGTGTTTCACTTAAATTTTTTTTGTTTTCTTTAACATGATGAACAATATAGAAATATACTTTTCATTATTGCACATGTAATGTCTATAATCTAAGATAGGAAAGCTATAGGGAGGGTGGAAAGGACAAGAGAGGGATTTTTAAAGGGAATTCTACTCACATTAGATCTGGATTAAACAGAGAATATTTAGAAGAAAATAGAAGTTTCCAAATTCGTGTAAAAAAAATAAGAAAGTGAAGGAATAGAATGGGGTGGAAGAGTATAGAAGGATATGTAGATTAGCTGGAATGGGATAAAGAGGAAAGTCTTTTTTAAAAAAGTCTTCTAAATTCAGAGACAAACAAGAAAGCAAGGGTAAAGGGTGGGGGAAAACAACATAAAAGATTAACACAGATTAAATAATAGGAGGGCAAGGTAAAAAGCAGAGTAGAGGAGTCAAGAGGGACAAGAAATAGATACATGCAAACAAAATAAAAATCAGAAGTAGAATTTGTTAAGTTAAAAAAAAAAGCTGGGGTAATCATGATCTCAGATAAAAAACATAAAACAGATTGTAGTCAAAAGAGAAAAATAGGTTAACTGTACTATATATCAGCCATACTAATGAATACTGTTTTAGACTAATTAGACAGGCTAAGATTAGTTAGAATATTGCTGTGGTACAGGAAATGCTAAAAATATGGAAATACTTGGACTTAGACAGGAGGAAGATGTTTTTCACTTTCAGTGAACCAGAGGACAAACAAAAAAAAACTATGGTCTTATATAGATGCATATGAATGTATATGTGCATATATGCATATGATTATAGATATATATGCACACATGTGGGTATAACATCTGTACATGCACATGTGTGTGTATGTGTGTGTGTTTATGTGTATTCCCTTACTTAACTGAAGCCTTCTTGCCCGGTTAGATGGGAAGGGAGGAAAAAGGATAGAGTAAAAAGGGCACAGCAGAGGACAAAAGAAAACGTATAAGAAAGCCAAGAAAACAATGGCCAGCTCTGAATACAATATATAGTATTTATTAGATAGATCTTCTAGAAATAGAAATTTATTGTTTTATATTTTGAATCCTCTCTTATGTTCCTACTGTGACACTATTTTGAAAAATTATCCTATTTTGTATGTAAGTTTAAAATAAATTTAAAAATGAAAGGTTTTCCAAAGACCACAGCTTCTAGGATAAGTACTCACTATTTGACAAAAACTGCTGGGAAAATTGGAAACTAGTGTGGAAGAAATTAGGGCTTGACCCACATCTAACACCACATACCAAGATAAGATCTAAATGGCTTTATGATCTGGATATAAAGAGTGATATTATAAGTAAATTAGAGGAACATAATATAGTTTACCTCTCAGACCTATGGGGATGGAATAAATTTATGTCCAAAGAAGAACTGGAACTCTAATTGAAAACCAGATAGATAACTTTGACTATATTAAGTTAAAAAGTTTTTGTACAAACAAAAACAATGCAGTCAAGATTAGGAGGGAAGCAATAAATGGGGAAATCATCTTTACATTTAAGGGTTCTGATAAAGACCTCATTTCTAAAATATATAGAGAATTGTCTCATATTTATAAAAATTCAAGCCATTCTCCAATTGATAAATGGTCAAAGGATATGAACAGACAATTTTCAGAGGATGAAATTAAAACTATTTGTAGTCATATGAAAAGGTGCTCCAAATCACTATTGATCAGAGAAATGCAAATCAAGACAAGCCTGAGGTACCACTACACACCTGTCAGATTAGCTAAAATGACAGGAAAAGTTAATGATGAATGTTGGAGGGGATGTGGGAAGGCTGGGACACTGATGCATTGTTGGTGGAACTGTGAATGGATCCAGCCATTCTGGAGAGCAATTTGGAGCTATGCTCAAAAAGTTATCAAACTGTGCATACCCTTTGACCCAGCAGCATTTCTATTGGGCTTATATCCCAAAGAAATCATAAAGAAAGGAAAGGGCCCCACATGTGCAAGAATGTTTGTGGCAGCCCTTTTTGTAGTGGCTAGAAACTGGAAACTGAATAGATGCCCTTCAATTGGAGAATGGCTGAATAAATTATGGTATATGAATATTATGGAATATTATTGTTCTGTAAGAAACGACCAGCAAGACGATTTCAGAGAGGCCTGGAGAGATTTGCATGAACTGATGCTGAGTGAAATGAGCAGAACCAGGAGATCATTATACATGGCAACAACAATACTATATGACGATCAAATATGATGGACATGGCTCTCTTCAACAATGAAATGTTTCAAACCACTTCCAATTGTTCACTGAAGTAAGCCAAATATACCCAAAGAGAAAGATGTGAAATGTGGACCACAACATAACATTCTCATACTCTTGATTGATGTTTGCTTACATTGTGTTTCCTTTATCTGATATGTCTTTCATGTAGATATGATTTTTCTTGCACAATGATAAGTTTGGAAATATGCATACATATATTTGACTTGTCAAGTATTTTAACATAATTAACATGTAGTGGATATCCTGCCATTTAGGGGAAGGGTGGGGAAGTTGGGGGGAAAAATTTGTAACAGAAAACTATGTAAGGGTTAATGTTGAAGAATTACCCATACATATGTTTTGCAAATAAAATAAAATTAAAAAAAATACTCCATATAGCTAGACAAATGAAAATTAAGGCAACATTATGGTTCCACTAAGACCCATCAGATGTAGAAAGTTGTCAAAAAAAAAGGAAAATTATAAATGTTGGAGGAATGGTGGGAAAACAGGTATATTAATGCAATATGAATTTATTCAACCATTCTGGAAAGCAATTTGGACATATGCTTTTTAAATTGTATTTTTTTTCTCTTTTAAAAAAATAGCTTTCAAAATACATGCAAAAATAGTTCTCAACATTCATCCTTGCAAAACCTTGTGTTCCAAATTTTTCTCTCTCTCTTCCCTTCACTTCCTCCTCTAGACCTCTCTTCCCTTTACTTCCTCTTCTAGATAGCAAGGAGTCCAATACATGTTAAACTAGTGCAATTCTTCTATAGGCAGTATGATTTTTTTTAATTGCACATCTTCTAACTTATTGATATTGTCACTCAGACTTTTTCCTAGAAAAAGAAGATTCTATATGTACAAAATTACTTATACAGAACTTTTTGTATTGACAAAGAACTGGGGACTAAAGAGGTACGTAGCAATTGAAGAATGGCTAAAACAATTGTAATATATAAATGTAATGTAATATTGCTATTGCTTTGTAAAAATTATGAAAATGAGCATTTCAGAGAAAACTGGGAAGTCTTGTTTGAATTGATGCAATTGTGTGAGAACAATTTTTAAAAATAATAAGACTGTAAAAAAAAAAAGGCTGAAAGACTTAAGAACTCTGATCACTGCAATTATCAAACATAATTCCAGGGAACTGCTGATAGAGGGTGTTACTTGCCTTTTGACAGAAAGGTAGACTCAAGATGAGGAATAAGACAACTATTTTTAAACATAAGTATAGGTAAATGCTTAACTGTGTAAATCTGTCAAAAGATTTTGTTTTTTCTTTTCTTTTTTTCAATGAGGGGAGGTATGAGGAGAAAAAATAAACTTAGTAATTTCTTTAAAATTTTTTTTTGTCAATTAACATCTAAATAATTTTAGAATGTAAAAAAAACCCTGAAGTCTATCTATTAAGCTACACAGGAATTATATGAATATAATAAGTAGTAATTATACATAGATCTAAATAATAGGAGATATTATAAGCTCATAAGTAAGCCATGCCATTTTTTAAATGCCAATATTTTCTAAATTACTTCACTAATTCATTGACATATCAAAGAACCAAAAGATTACTATAAAGAGATAGAAAAATAATAAAATTCTTCTGGAACCACAACAGGTCAAGAATCTTAACAGAAATACTGAAAAACAGTGAGAAGGAAGGGAACATTGCATTACCCATCTTCAAGCATTCTAAAAAGCATTAATCAATAAAATGATTCAATTAGTTAAAAAAAATAACAAGCTTGGTCAATGGAACAGATTAACTACAAAATACACAGAAGCAAACATACATACCAACATAGTACAAAATCCACTTCTTCCATTACCATCTTGAAGCTTCACCATGCCCCAGATATTTTTATTAAAGCCTCACTCAAATTCTGGAATCCATATGTTGAGAGTACTCTTCCCTGCTGTGGCTGCCCCTCTGATTGAATGACTCCTTCTAAAATCCAAGGCAGGGACAGAATGTCTTTCTACTCTATTTGTATTCCCAGAACAGTGCTTGGCAAAAAGTAAGCACTTAGCCATTTGACAGACTGATACAGTGTTTGATAAACCCAAAGACCCAAAGACACTTGGAATAAAGATTCAGTCTTCAATAACTGCTAAGAAAATGCAAAGCAATCTGTCAGAAACTAGATAAGTATTTCACACTATATGACAAGAAAAAGTTTAAAACAAATATAACACAACAGTTATATTAAATATCATAAACCAAAGAAGCAAATAAAAAAACATCTATGAAGAATTAATATCAAGATCCAAGCTAGTAGTGAGGTTAATGTGATACATAAGCATGTATAATATATATGTGTGCATGTATGTATATATATATATATATACACACACATATATAAACATATTTCACCTTTGAAAAATATCTATGTAGTTTTTAATATCAATGTCATCTGTCCACTAAATCCATCTGAATATTATTACTTAATCAACTGAGTGTGAGAATCTGTCTTTGGATCCTGAAATCCCAGACCAGACTGGCAGAATGTCAATACTCAAAGCAGATATTGGAAAGATAGGCAGCATCAGAAAAAAGTGAGCTGGATTTGAGTCAGAGGACTTGAGTTCAAACTCAGGCTTACTATTTACTACTTATGTAATTTTGATAAGATACTCTGATAAGATTTTGATAAAATCCTTAACTTCTTTTAGCCTCAATTTCTTCATCTGTAAAATAAAAAATGTTTCCAGGTCCTTCCACAGCTAAATCTATGATCCCACGAGAACATATTTTATTTACATACATAGACAAAATTGATCAGTATTCATGATCTGTGCTCCTCCTTCAATCCATTTAATATCATCCTTGATCCTTCATCATATTAACTGTTCTCACTCTCCAAAATCAAATAATATTAACTCAGTCCTACATATCCATATTAAAGATAGAAGAGGAACATTCTGTGTCAGTGAGGGGAGAAGGAAGGTAGGCCCTGGATCTATTATTTCACTGGTTTATGTAATTACAAGGAGAGAAAATTCTCTTTACCAATTCAAATCTGCATGTTTTCTGCAACTTAAATTCTCAATTGCCTAGAGCACTAAAAAATTAAGTAACTTGACCCCCAGGGACACAGCCAATAATACATGTGAAAAGGAAAATTTGAACTCAAATCTTTCTAGCTCCAAGTTAGAATCTCTATTCACAATGTCATACTGCCCCTCAAATAAAATAACATTATTATATTTCATTTCTGAAAAATATATGTGTAGTTATCACTATAATATATGAATCCCAGTTTCCCCAATGGAATACAAATTGAATATAAAAACAGAAAAAAAAAGACTATTTACATATTTACCTCTTTACTTTCATAAGTAGGGTATTTAGAGACCATTCCAAAACTTATATTTTTATGTCTCTGTGTTTTCTACTTTCATAAACACCTGACAAAAACATATCAATCATCAAATTTTGGATTTCCTTTTGTACAATGCCCAGAATATTGACTGATATAGCTGAACCATCTACAAATGAGCTTAGTGTTTTACTAACACTTAGTGTTAGTAAAACATAGACATCTTCATTACCATCATTTTGAAGACTGTTAAAAGACCGTCGGACTGATGCTGCTCTTGCACTAATTTAATAGACTGTTCAATCAGCTGAACAGAATTATTTGGCAGTCTTGAAATTAACAAAAAAGTAACATTAGAGAAAACTTGTGTGACAAAAGTTAACTATCCCAAACTGCTACTGTCAGACAAATGGAAGATGCACTTTAAAAAGATAAATCACATATATTGGGCACTCAATATACCAGACCTTACATGGAATAAAAGGAAATAACTTGTCCTTCTAAGAAAGGTATTTACAGCCTAATAACACTTATATGAATAAGACAGGGCCTATATCACCCTCACCAAATTACAGAATAAGAATTAGAACAGATCATATATACATGTGTGCATGCATGCACACAAACATATACACACTAACAGATTATTACAAATTTGATATTGCATCCTTTTAAATTATACAGATAATGAAATTTGAGGCCTATGGAACAAAATAACATGGGGAGCTAAGAAACACAGCTGAGATTCTCTACAAAAATAAAGAATGTCAGCTCTTTCCATCTTTGGAGCAGTGGATAGGTCACAGGACCTGAACAAAGACTACCACTCTGGACAAGACAATTCCCAGGAACCTCATTTATAAAATTATGGATTTAGACGCAATTGCCTTTAAGGTCCCTTCAAGTTCATAAAGTCTACTGTCCTGGCTTTAAATTTCCTATATTCCCCAGGCTCCGAATTCTTAGATCTATAGCCAGGTTTGACCTACTATTACAGACTCTTATATAATGGTGCTCTATAAGTCATCACAAATAATACATCTTGATCACATTTATTAATAAGAGCAATGAAAAGCACAAGGTCAACAAGGTAAGAGCGGTGTTACCTACTAACAGAGATACTTCCAGAGCAACAGTGAGCAATTCTACACATCACTTGTCTAGCTATAAATCCACCTTACTATAACATCATCCTGTCTACTCATGGCAATCTTACTACATCAACAGCATAACCCTAGTTCATAGTCCATTAACCTATAAAAAAGGAAACGTTTGTCTGGAATAACATTTAATGTACCCATGAATGGGAAGGTCAGACAATTTCCTTCAAAGTTTCTAATATGTAAACTGTGTTTATGTGTATATTTGGGAAGGGGGGCCAGATGGCAGAGAGAGGACCACTGGACTAGATGTCCTCTGAGGTCCCTTTCACTTTTAGTTCTATGACCTGTGGTACTTCCTAATGATTAATTAAGTGCTTAAAACATTCATTTAGTAACGCCATCAAGCCTCTGATTTGAAGAATATCCTTCTTTTACTTAGATAAATATGAAAAATATTTGCCCAGCTCTATAATTCCTTAAAGATAATGGAAAACAGTCTAAGTGAACACATCAAAAAAAAAAAAAAAGATGCAATTTATTCGAGTAAGATGAAAAAGCATTTAAAGCAACTAGGTCTTCCCTTATTAGCATTGCATATATCTTAGGTTTCATTCTTTTCAAACTATGAAACACTTTCCTTAAATAAGGAAACTGAATCAAAAAATAGAAATTATATAGGTCTTCTAGTCTCTCTACTTTCTATTATCTGTTACTGTCTGTCCACACCAAGCAGTCAACTTCTTCCTCACCTTTCTCAATTCAATGTAGTTTTTAAAAGTCTCCTTGTGAACAATAGTACTTTACTCAAGTTTTTATTTTCTTTTGGGTTTTATCAACATAGCTCTTATATTCTTGTCTTGTATTCTACCATTTTTAGTATATCTGAGCTCCATATATGTATACATATATATATATATGTATATATATATACTTACACACATATGTACATATCATATTTTCTTTAGATGCCTCCTTTTCTTGGACATCAGAATGAATTTATGATAGTGAGAGTTTTATTCTTGAGATCCTAAGTAGTTCTCGTGTTCTCTCTCTCTCTCTCTCTCTCTCTCTCTCTCTCTCTCTCTCTCTCTCTCTCTCTCTC
>JAJPUD010005413.1:125134-138353 GCA_023553655.1 Myrmecobius fasciatus
CTCTCTCTCTCTCTCTCTCTCTCTCTCTCTCTCTCTCTCTCTCTCTCACACACACACACACACACACACATTCTTCTTTTTATAAATAGTCTAATGCTATAGGATCATATCTAGGTTTATGAACTTTGAGGCCTACAGGAGAAGTACTGAATTATAAGGGGAAAAGGCCACAAACTGTAAGTTAAAAAACCCTGGGCATAAAGTCCAAATTACAACATTATGGAAAACCAGCCTAAATCAACCTCTGTTTATATACAAACAGGTAAACAAAGGGCATCATAACTTGACAAAAACAATGTTAAGGAAGAAGGCAGGGTCAAATACATCTTTTTGATGAGTGAGTGACCTTAATTATAAATGATTTAGATTGGATTATCTAGAAGTACTTTCCAGCTCAAACATTCTGATTCTATACTTTCATTAGGGAAAAAAAAACGTGTGCACGCATGCGCACATACACACACACACACACACACACACACATGCACATCAAGTATTCTTCTCCTTGGTTACTGGGAACTTAGAGGACAAGGATCTTGGTCAGAAGCATATCATCCAAGTGTCTACTGTATGCACCCTCAAAAGACCTAGCATTCTATTACTGAGAGGATACAACTGACAACTAAGTAGGTAAATGCAGGCTAATTTTTAAGATAGGGAGTGGTGAAAGAAAGAATACACCAAAGAAGTGCCACCTGACTTGAATCTTCTAGAAGGATGGGGAGTTCAATAGGTAGTAGAGCATATTCTAGTGAAGTGGCTAGAGAAAGTGGGTACTATTTCCACTTAAAGACAAGAAGAGAATATAGCATTAGACTGGAATATAAAATGCGGAAATTAGCATCATATAAGATTAAAGTTAAAGTTTAAGTAAAATAGGTTTAATTAAGACTGTGAAAAGCTGAGATTTTATCCTAGTGGCAAAAAGAATATGGGAGGGTTTTAAATAAGAGAGTAATATGGTCACATCTGTGACTCAGGAAAGATTATCTAGATAACTGTATGCCAGATAGATGAAATAAAAGAATGCAAATTTAAAGAACAACACAGAAGGCAATAATAAAGGACTAAGGCATAATGTAGTTGTATTAGCCAAAGAAGTGGATTGAAGAGGTTCTGGGAAAAGTATAATTGACAAGATTTGCTAATTCACTAAATGTAAGAAATGAAATGAGGGAGAATAAAGAATTAATACAGATGGGTGATTTTAAGGATGGTAACAACCTTAACATAAATAGATCATGTCTAGGAGATAGGGAGATAGTTAAAAAGGGGAAAGATTATGAGTTCTGTATTAAGTAAGATGTTGATGGGACATTCAATAGACAATTGAGAATGCAAGGCTGAAGTTCTGAAAAGATCAGAAGGTTACAAGGTGATAATTTGGTTTATGGAACATACTTATATTATCAAGAAAGGAGCTGCAGTATTAGGAGAAGGAAACCTAGGACATAATTTGGAGGCATATCATCATGTAGGGGGTAAAAATCAAATGATTAACCAAAAAAGTAAAGTTAAAAGGAATTTTTAGACGGCCACAAAGAGAACTGGAAGAGAGCATATTCAAGAGTACAAATCAGCCATAATATTCATCTTTCAGAGAGGTGGGGATTGAGAAAAACCATAAGATCAAATTGTTAAGAGATAAGTGTTAACCTTGAAGAAAACAATTTTAGCAGAATAGTAGAGGTCAGATTTCAAGAGAATAGAAAATAAGTGGGAAATAAAGTGGTGGCAATGAGTATAAATAATTCTTGGATTCTGACTTTAAAAGGCAAGAAAGACAGAAGAGGATAGATAGCATGAAGGGATAGAAGGGTAAAAAAAGGGTTTGTAAGAAAAGAAGAAATATGAACATGTTTGTACACAGCAGAGAAAGATGCAAGTGATATGGCAAAGTCAAAAAGGAAAGTTGGTGAAAGTAAAAAGATAGGATGGAGGCCACAAGAAAAAAGACTATGTGACACAAAAGGTTAATTCTTTGCAAGACCTGGAAGTAATGGGGGAAAATGGATGGATAAAATGAGGAAATGTAGAAGGCAAGAGAGAGAGAGAGAGAGAAACAGAAACAGACCACACGCCCTCTTCAAAGAATTGGAAAGGTCTGACGGTAGCTTTTTAATTTTTTTCATAAAAATTGAGAAAAAAATATATTTTTTATAGGCAACATATTAGAAGTCAGTAGAAAGGGAGGAATTAAAAATAAAAGAAAATGAGAATGAGCATTAGGTCAAGCTTCTGGAGGAAAAAAGGAACTGAGATCAAGAAAAGATAAATAGTCTTGTCTTGGCAAAGGAGGAAAGACACAATAATAGGAGGAAGAAGTGTCTAAAAATGAATATGGAAAGAATATATAAATTCCTCTTTGTGGCCTAGTGTGCAAGCAACATAACAGAAGGAACAACCTGAATAGAAATAAATGTCTAAGGACATTCTTCTGAAAGCATCAGGTTTTGGTGAGCACTGAAAGATGGAAAAAATTTAAGATTTAAGGCACAGTATAGAAACCGAATCTTCTCTTTGCAGTCACTTATTTAGTCATCTTGATATCCTATACTTTCCTTTCTTTCTTCAATTCTCAAACTACAAATGAAAGTAGTGATGAAAATATCATACATGTCCCCCAAATTTCTCATCCTAAGACTTCATAACCCTATATGATTCTTTTCAGATATCTTCTAAAAGTCTCAAAGCAAACACACCAATTGTTTCCTATTGCTGGTGATTCATATAAAAATGAAAATTCTCAGTTTCAATGCCAGCCAAGATGGCGAACTGCAGACAGCATTCTCTGTAAGGTCCTGAGACCTTCCCTCAGACACAGACAAACTGAGCCTCTGAACTGGTTCTGGAGTGAGGGCTTCACCAAACACTTGGACTACAACACACTTCTATCAAATATCTACTTTGAAAGAACTTCTGAGGTCAGTTTTAAGACGGGCGGGAGATCGAGCAGCTCCCGGCGATCAGACGCCAGTGCGCAGGCGGGGTGCAAGTCCACGGTTGGGACAGACCAGAAGATTTTAGGCTGCCAGGAAGGCCCTGGGAGACCCTTGGGCCACTTTGCTCTGCTTGCGGGCAGGTGCTTTGGCAGGTCTACCTTTGATAAAGGGTGGGTTGAGAGCAGCTGAAAGTGTGGTCCTAGTGGGGATCTAGCCAGATCAGCCCCAAACCTGAAGTCAACTCGGCAAACTGCCCCAGGGCAAATTGAAATCTCATCTGCTGCTGCTGCCGTGTTGCCACTGCTGCCACTGCTGCCCCTGCTGCTGCTGCAGAATTCCCTGCTGATGACTGATACCTCAGCTAAACATCATGAGCAAGAAGAAGAGAGCTCTCACCATAGACAGCTTTTATGGAGAGAAACTAGAGCAGTCCCCAGATCTTGAGATTCTGAAAACAATCCCAGATAAAGCCACAAAGGTGGACTTAAGCTGGTCTCCCTTTCAGAAGACTTACCTGGAAGATTGCATAAAGAATCTCAAAAGAGGGCTAGAAGAAGACTGGGGAAATAAACTGAGAGCAGTGCAAGAAGGGAACATCGCCCTGCAACAAGAGATGGGAAAAACTGGAAAATAAGTCTGGTGAATCAGAAAAAGACAAAAATTCAATGAAAAACAAAATTAGTGAATTGGAAAAAGACAAAAATTCATTGAAAAACAAAATTAGTTAATTGGAAAAAGTCACCAACTCACTGGAAAATAAAAATAGTGAATTGGTAAAAGACAACAACTCACTGAAAAACAAAATTGGTGAAGTGGAAAAAGTCACCAACTCACTAGAAAATAAAAATAGTGAATTAGAAAAAGATAACAATTCACTGAAAAATAAAATTAGTGAATTGGAAAAAAACAACAATTCACTGAAAAATAAAATTGTCAAAATGGAAAAAGAATGCAACGAACCAAAATATTCAATTGGCCAGTTACAAAAGGAGCTAAAAAAGATAACTGAAGGAAATAATACCTTAAAAATTAAAATTGAACAAATTGAAATGAATGACTCAATAAGACTTTAAGAATCAGTCAAACAAAAACAAAAAAATGAAAAAATAGAAGAAAATATGAAATATCTCCTAGGAAAAACAACTGACTTGGAAAACAGATTCAGGAGAGACAATCTAAGAATTATTGGACTCCCTGAAAGACACGATGAAAAAAAGAACCTTGATGCTATCTTTCAGGAAATCATGAAAGAGAATTGCCCTGATGTTTTAGAATCAGAATGCAAAGTTGGTATTGAAAGAATCCACCGATCACCTCCAGAAAGAGACCCCAAAATTAAAACCCCGAGGAATATCGTGGCCAAATTTCAGGACTATTGCACCAAGGAAAAGATATTACAAGCTGCTAGAAAAAAAACAGTTCAACTATCGAGGAACTGTCATTAGAATTACACAGGATCTGTCAGCTTCCACATTGAAGGATCGAAGGGCCTGGAATCAGATATTCCGAAAGGCAAAAGAACTTGGATGACAGCCAAGAATAAGCTATCCAGCTAGAATGAGCATCATCTTCCAGGGAAGAAGATGGTCATTTAATGATATAGGAGAATTTCACCTATTTCTAATGAAAAGACCAGATCTGAACAAAAAAATCTGACCTCCAAACACAGAACTCTAGAGAAGCGTAAAAAGGTAAAAAGTAAAGAACTCTCGAGAACTATATCTCTACTAGGGGTATCCTTAAAGAATGGGGGTATAATTTGATTTTACTTTGATAATAATCGAAAAGAAATTAGAGGTGGAAGGTATATCATACTGTAAAAAAAAAGGGGGGGGAGGGGAAAGGAGGTAAAATAAAGTAAAAAAAAAGTTGGTAAAATTAGGCAAAGTCTCATGAAGAGACATAGAAAATCTAATATAATTGAGGGAAAGAAGGGAGGGTGATGAGTATTGTGTAAATCTTACTCTCATTGGATTGGGCTCTAAAAGAGCATATCAGACACATTTGATTTCAGGGAAAAACTTGGCCCTCTGTATAGGGAAGTAGGAGGGAAAGGAGGAAAAGAAAGGGATAAATTAATAGAAGGATTAGGGGAAAGGTGTATAAAAGAGGGAGGGTTCTAAAGGGGGGAGAATTTTTGAGGGAGGTGGTCATCAAAAATAAAATACTGGGGCGGGCGGCAGGGGAGTGAGGGGAAAGGGAAGAAAAAAATATAACTTTGGGTAAATAACATGGCAGGAAATATAGATATAGTCATTTTAACTGTGAATGTGAATGGGATGAACTCTCCCATAAAACGGAAACAGATAGCGGACTGGATTAAAAGCCAGAATCCTACAATATGTTGTTTACAAGAAACACATTTAAAACATAGAGATACATACAGAATGAAGGTAAAGGGCTGGAGCAGAATCTTTTATGCTTCAAGTGAACAAAAAAAAGCAGGGGTAGCAATCCTTATCTCAGATCAAGTAAAAGCCAAGATAGATCTAATTAAAAGAGATAAGGAAGGAAACTATATTTTACTAAAGGGTACCATAGACAATGAAGCGGTATCAACACTAAACATATATGCACCAAGTGGTATAGCATCCAAATTCCTAGAGGAGAAACTAACAGAGATGCAAGGAGAAATAGACAGTAATACTATACAGTGGGGGATCTCAACCTTGCTCTCTCAGAATTAGATAAATCAAACCACAAAATAAATAAGGAAGTTAGGGAGATAAACAAAATGTTAGATAAATTAGGTATGACAGATCTCTGGAGGAAATTGAATGGAGACAGGAGGGAGTTTATTTTTTTCTCTGCAGTACATGGAACTTATACAAAAATTGACCATGTGTTAGGGCATAAAAACCTCAAAATGAAATGCAGGAAGGCAGAAATAGTAAATGCATCCTTTTCAGATCATGATGCAATAAAACTCACATGTAATATAAGGCCAGGAGAAAATAGACCAAAAGTTAATTGGAAATTAAATAATCTAATCCTGAAGAATGAATGGGTGAAAGAGCAAATTATAGACACAATCGATAATTTCATCCAGGAGAATGACAATAAGGAGACAACATACCAAAATTTGTGGGATACAGCCAAAGCGGTTATAAGGGGTAACTTTACATCTCTAGATGCTTATTTGCATAAAATAGAGAAAGAGAAGATCAATGAATTAGGGTTACAATTTAAAAAAAACTAGAAAAAGAGCAAATTAAAAACCCTCAATCAAATACCAAATTGGAAATTCTGAAAATAAAAGGTGAGATTAATAAAATTGAAAATAAGAAAACTATTGAATTAATAAATAACACTAAGAGTTGGTTTTATGAAAAAAAAAAACCCAACAAAATAGATAAGCCTTTAGTTAATTTGATCAGAAAAAGGAAAGAGGAAAATCAAATTGTTAGTCTCAAGAATGATAAGGGAGAACTTTCCTCCAATGAAGAGGAAATTAGAGTAATAATTAGGAGTTACTTTACCCAACTTTATGCCAATAAATTCGATAATCTAAATGAAATGGAGGAATATCTACAAAAATATAGATTGCCCAGGTTAACAAAAGAGGAAATAAATTATTTAAATAGCCCCATTTTAGAAAAAGAAATAGAACAAGCTATTGTATTAATCAACTCCCTAAGAAAAAAATCTCCAGGGCCAGATGGTTTTACATGTGAATTCTACCAAACATTTAAAGAACAATTAATCCCAATACTATACAAACTATTTGAAAAAATAGGGACAGAAGGTATACTACCAAATTCCTTCTATGATACAGATATGGTGCTGACAGCTAAACCAGGTAGGGTGAAAACAGAGAAAGAAAACTATAGACCCATTTCCCTAATGAGTATTGATGCAAAAATTTTAGATAAGATTTTAGCAACGAGATTACAGAAAGTTATCTCCAGGATAATATATCTTGACCAAGTAGGATTTATACCAGGAATGCAGGGCTGGTTCAATATCAGGAAAACTATCAGCATAATCAATTATATTAATAACCAAACTAACAAAAACCACATGATTATCTCCATAGATGCAGAAAAAGCATTCGATAAAATCCAACACCCATTCCTATTAAAAACACTAGAGAGTATAGGAATAAATGGGCTTTTCCTTAAAATGATCAGTAGCATCTACTTAAAACCATCAGCAAGTATCATATGTAATGGAGACAAACTAGAACCATTCCCAATAAGATCAGGAGCGAAACAAGGCTGTCCACTGTCACCATTACTATTTAATATTGTATTAGAAATGTTAGCTTTTGCAATAAGAGAAGAAAAAGAGATAAAAGGAATCAGAGTAGGTAATAAAGAAACCAAATTATCACTCTTTGCAGATGACATGATGGTATACTTAGAGAACCCTAGAGACTCAACTAAAAAACTACTAGAAACAATTCACAACTTTAGTAAAGTTGCAGGATTCAAAATAAATCCACATAAATCATCAGCATTTTTATATATTACCAACAAAGTTCAGCAGCAAGAGATAGAAAAAGAAATTCCATTCAGAATAACAGATGATAACATAAAATATTTGGGAATCTATCTGCCAAGAAAATGTCAGAAACTATATGAACTAAACTACAAAACACTTTCCACACAAATAAAATCAGACCTAGTGAATTGGAAAAACATTAAGTGCTCATGGGTAGTCAGAGCGAATATAATAAAAATGACAATACTACCCAAACTAATTCACTTATTTAGTGCCATACCAATCAAACTCCCAAGAAATTATTTTACAGATCTAGAAAAAATAGTAGCAAAGTTCATTTGGAAGAACAAAAGGTCAAGGATTTCAAGGGAATTAATGAAAAAAAAAGACAGATGAAGGTGGCCTTGCTGTACCAGATATAAAAGTATATTATAAAGCAGCAGTCATCAAAACCATTTGGTACAGGCTGAGAAATAGAGCAGTCGATCAGTGGCATAGAATAGGATATCAGGACAAGCTAGGTAATAACGTTAGCAATTTAGTGTTTGATAAACCCAAAGACCCTAGCTTTTGGGATAAGTACTCACTATTCAGCAAAAACTGCTGGGATAATTGGAAACTAGTGTGGAAGAAATTAAGGCTGGACCCACACCTAACACCGCACACCAAGATAAGATCTAAATGGGTTCATGATCTAGATATAAAGAGTGATGTTATAACCAAATTAGAGGAACATGGGATAGTTTACCTCTCAGACCTGTGGAGATGGAATAAATTTATGTCCAGGGAAGATCTGGAACTCTTAATTGAACAGCAGATAAATAATTTTGATTATATTAAGTTAAAAAGTTTCTGTACTAACAAAACTAACGCAGACAAGATTAGGAGGGAAGCATCAAATTGGGAAATCATCTTTACATTTAAGGGTTCTGATAAAGGTCTCATCTCTAAGATATATAAAGAATTGTCTCACATTTATAAAAATTCAAGCTATTCTCCAATTGATAAATGGTCAAAGGATATGAACAGACAATTTTTAGATGATGAAATTAAAACTATTTATAATCATATGAAAAGGTGCTCCAAATTACTATTGATCAGAGAAATGCAAATTAAGACAACTCTAAGATATTACTACACATCTGTCAGATTGGCTAAGATGTCAGGAAAAGATGATGAATGTTGGAGAGGATGTGGAAAACCTGGGACACTGATACATTGTTGGTGGAACTGTGAATGGATCCAACCATTCTGGAGAACAATTTGGAGCTATGCTCAAAAAGTTATCAAACGGTGCATACCCTTTGACCCAGCAGTGTTTCTATTGGGCTTATATCCCAAAGAAGTCATAAAAGAAGGAAAGGGCCCCACATGTGCAAGAATGTGGCAGCTCTTTTTGTAGTGGCTAGAAAACTGGAAACTGAAGGGATGCCCATCAATTGGAGAATGGCTGAATAAATTATGGTATATGAATGTTATGGAATATTATTGCTCTGTAAGAAACGACCAACAGGACGATTTCAGAGAGGCCTGGAGAGACTTGCATGAACTGATGCTGAGTGAGATGAGCGGTGGGGAGTAGGGGGGGGGAAATTTTAACACAAAGGTTTGTAAGGGTTAATGTTTAGGAATTACCCATACATATGTTTCGCAAATAAAATGTATTAATAATAATAAAAAAATAAAAATTTGGGGGAAAAAAAAGAAAATCTCAGTTTCTTAGTCATTGTCTGTAAATGTCACACTTTGTTTTCTTTCAGCTCATCTGTTGATTTTTGATAGTGAAAGATTAAGATAATGGCTAAAGTTCTCAAATAGAAAGTCTTTTTCTGAGAAACTTGAAGTCATTATCTACAGAATTAGTAGGCATATCTAAATTGAGACACAAGAATATGATTTAATATATAACAAGGCATAATCAAAGTAACTAGAATTATGAAGAGTTGATCCAAAAAGGCTTCACACACACACAAAAAAAACATTCGATCTTTCCAGTCTCCCAACTCCTCTATTATGACTTTCCTGACTAATTAGAAACATAATAATGTTAAATCAAAAGCTAGAACAATAGAATTTGTAGGCAATAAAAGTTTACAATAAAGGTTCAGACAACCAGACTATAACATATTCTTTGGTAATGACACAGTCTCAATAGAAAGAAATTTAATAAGAAATTTCCTTTAGGTAAAGTCCTCAACATAAATTGAGCACTGGACTGGAAGTCAAAAAAGAGACCCGAAAGTCAACACCAGCCTTATGGCCATGGGCAAGTCACTTCATTTCTCTAATTCTCTGTTTCCTCCCCTGCCAAAAATACCACAAATAGTGCCTATCACATAAGATTGTTGTTAGTTTTAAATGAAATAATGTACATGATACATGTATTTTCATATTTCATTATTATATATATTATTTCATTAAACCAACTTTAGAAAGATAATTTTTAAAATAATTCTTTCTATATATAGTTACTTATATTTTCCCACACCTTTCCAAATGGTTAAATCTGAAGTTTTGGGGTTTTTTTTATTCAAAATAGACTGTATACCTAATTTATTCCTCATTTTAACATGGACTTTAATGTATAAAATACTTAAATATCTATAATCTCATTTGACCCATGGGATAATGCAGTACAACAAAACAAATGTTACTTCCTTTTTTATAGAATGGGACTTGGCATTTGATCCTTAAAATAATTGTGCAAGGTAGGCACTATGCCTTTTTACAACTGAGGAAACGAGCAAATAGTGATTAAATGACTTGCCCAAAGTCACACAGATAGTAAGTAAAAAGGGGAAGAAGGTTCAATAAATATGGGAAAAAAACAGAAATCTAGATATTCTGATTCCAAGTATAACATTTTTTCCACATTATCTTGGAAAAAGCTAAATTTCAGTAGATGGGGAAGGGAGATAAGGAAGGAACAATATATTGAGCTTCAAACCTATCAACCTACAAAGTCTTAAAGGTATCCCCTCACATTATCATTTTAGATACTGGACTTGGCTAGAATCAAACTCACTATCACTACCATAAAGTCAGATGCTGTTTTTACTAGCAGTTATAAATCATTTATTTACAGGCAAATTATAAGAAAGTCTGATTATGTCACCTTCAATATAAGCCACAAAGACCCCAGAGCACAGTGGATAAGTTTGGCATCTTCAATGTCTAGGTCTAAGGACTCCACAGTGCCTACTTCAGTCACCATCATGACCACTGGAACAAACTTCCCACACCCCCATTCCACCAGGGGAAATCTCATGTTTGGGGAAGACATTCCTCTTACTCACCATGAGTTTGAAGCCTATCAGTTATCCTTAGCTGGTTTAGCCTATCTGTCAAGACAATTTATCAAGGTATGACCACTGCACATGCTACAAATTCATGAACCACATATGAAAGGTAGGTGAAAAGTAAACACCAAAGATATCAATCCTGAAAAGCAGTCCTGAAAAGAGAGCTTGGCAAATCCTCACACCAAATCTGTTAGTCCTCCTGAATTTCCACAGATCCAATTTTAATGTGAATTTCATGGCTGGAAGTATGGCTTCAGGATGAGCAGCCACCTAGAGAAGAGCACTGTTTATGTTTATATCTTCCTCAATACATTTGTTCTCATTCCTTCTCTTGCTGTTGTTGGTCATTTTCAGTCGCATTCCAACTCTTCATGACCCCAAATGGAGTTTTCTTGGCAAAGAAAATGGAATAATTTCCCATTTCCTTCTCTAGATCATTTGGCAGAGGAAGAAAACAAGGCCAACAGCCCAGGGGTCACACAACTATTAAGTATCTGGGTTGGATTTGAACTCAGGAAGATGAATCTTCCTGACTCTAGGCCTGACTCACCATCTACACTATACCATACCTAGCTGCCTCCCAGATTTCAAACCAAGAATTTCTTTCTTCACTCATATACTCAAATCCCATCCCCATTGAAATCTTCCTTAGCTATTCTATCTCATAACAATCTCTTGCAGTTTTCTAAATTCCTACTGTACTTAGTATCCTAAACTATTATCATCAGAAGTGTATTCTGATTCTTGAGCTAAACTATAAACACATGCTTTTCCTCTATCTTGTTGCTTATTTTCACACTGAGTTGTCACTTCTCCCTATCAGTAGCCTTGCTCTTAATTGTACTTCCCTCATACATACACATATTTTCTGATGATTTATTGTCTAGGAAAAAAAAAGACATTAAAACTTGTTGGAATTGCATCTAAAGGAAAAGCAGATTCTAAGGAAGGGTCTCTACTTCAATGCATTAATTATTTAGTTCACAATATTCCAGATATCTGAGATAATATTATCTCATAATGTAATACATTAAGTGTAATACGTTACTGTGTATGTGTGTATATACATGAAATAGTTTCTGCTTGGCTTGGCTCTACCATCAACTTCATTAAGTCCCATCTAACCACAAAATGTTAAACTGAATCACTCTTGATTAGAGAAATGCAAATTAAGACAACTCTGAGGTACCATCTCACACCTCTCAGATTGACTAAAATGACAGGAAAAGATGATGATAAATGTTGGAGGGAGATGTGGAAAAACTGGCACACTGATACATTGTTGGTAAAATTGTGGATTGATCCAACCATTCTGGAGAGCAATTTGGAACCATGCCCAAAGGGTTATAAAACTGTGTATACCTTTGACCCAGCTGTGCCATTACTGGGTCTGTATCCCAAGGAAATTATAAAGGACAGAAAAGGACCCACATGTGCAAAAATGTTTGTAGCAGCTCTTTTTGTGGTAGCAAAGAACTGGGAAAGGAGTGGATACCCATCAGTTGGGGAGTGGCTGAAGAAGATGTGGTACATGAAGGTAATGGAATATTATTGTTCTATTAAAAATGATGAACAAGCTTATTATAGAAAGGCCTGGAAAGAGTTACATAACTGATGCCAAACAAAACAAGCAGAACCAGGAATACCTTGTATACAATAACAGCAAGAACGTGCAATGATCAACTATGAAAGGTTTGGTTCTTCTGAGTGGTTTAATGATCCAAAGCAATTCAAATAGACTTTGGACAGAAAATGCCATTTGCATCCAGAAAAAAAAAAAAAAAAAAAAAAAAACTAAGGAGACTAAATGTAAATCAATACATGCTATGTTCACTTCTTTCTGTTTTTTTTTTTTTTGGGGGGGGTGTTGTTATTTTTTTTTTAATGTCTGTCATGGTTTTTCCCTTTTGCTCTGATTTTTCTCTCCCAACATGATTCATAAAGCAATGTGTATTAAAAATAAACTTACTACAATTAAAAAAAAAAAGTTAAATTGGAAAGGATAACAGAGATGACACTCTCACATTAAGAACAAGGAAACCAAAGTTGAAGGAGATGACTTGTACAAAATCAAATAGTTCAATGCTTTCCCCACCATATTACCCTTTTCTCCATAACTTTATTTTCTTTTGCAATTTTACTATAATTCACTAAGAGGTATTTTACAGCAAGACCTACCATATATAAAAGTACAGACAATTTAGAACAATTCAAGCTAAATAATGAAACAAAAAATTTTCCCAATAGAATACCTTCTCATTTTCAAAATGAAAGTAAGAAATTTGTGCTCCAATGAAAAGGGGGTAAAAGTTATATGGACATTTTTTGAATGGCATGGACACTGAATTTTACAAACTCTAAAGTGTTTCTTATAGTAACTCTGAAGAAAATCATTTTTAAATCTTGGCATTTCACTAGTACAGAAAGTTCCCCAAATATCCTAAACAATGCAGAAAGTCTTAAGAGAATTGTCTTTGCACTAAAAAAGCATGTGATTTGTCTAGGTACTCAAAGCTATTGAATCAGAGGTGA
>JAJPUD010005413.1:138363-149954 GCA_023553655.1 Myrmecobius fasciatus
CACAAAAATGATGAAACATGTTAGTATTGTTCATACAAGTGACGATACTTACCCAACCAAAAGAAGAAGTGTGCAAATGACAGCAAATCCCAAAGTGTACTTGAAGGCTGTTTTGATTTGCTAGATAGAAAAGAAACAATGCAAGATTTGGGACACACTTTAAATGTACAAATTGTCAAAACACATTTAATTTCAAAATGGCACATTTCTTCATTTTCAAGACAAAGGTTTAATTTTTTTTTAACTGGAATATATTACCTTAAATATATTTTTTTTGCAAATTATACACATCTAGCCTTAATTTTTTTGTTGGACAATTAGGTGTTTATGTGAACTGTAATGCCTAAATTCCAGTGCTCTACCACTATGAGATATCTGTCCTTAAGGACAAATCTTTCTCCTTAGAGCAAGAAAAATTCACTAATTTTCTTCCTTTCCTCTTCTTACTTTTGGAATTAAAAATAACAATCAAATTTTTAATGTGATGCAAAATGGAACATTATTTTTGTTTGTTTGTTTGTTTGTTTTTGCTGAGGATTGAGGTTAAGTGACTTGCCCAGGGTCACACAGCTAGAGAATGTTAAGTGTCTGAGACCAGATTTGAACTCAGGTCTTCCTGACTTCAGGGCTGGTGCTCTATCCACTGCGCCACCTAGCTGCCCCTGGAACATTATTTTGAATGAAGCTAAGTGATTATTATATTCAAAGTTTTGCCCAACACAATAATAATCTTAATGTTAATTAGAATATTTAAATCTTACAACTATAAAACAAGTTAGCAATATCTACCACACAAGTCTTAGTAAAAAATGAGGCTAAGAGAGTAATAAAATGCTCCTTGGAAATTTTAAGTTTTTATTTTATTAAGCTCAGGAATTTTTACAATGGAGAAACAGCACAAACACTACTAAATCTACTTTTTCATTTTTCCTCTGACACTCAAGCTCTTTATATTTTTTTTCATTTGCTGGAAAGGAGAATGAATAAGGAAGAACATCATCCATATTCTCATTCTTAAGTAATTTTTCCTAAACTTAAAAGTCTAAATAAAATGGGAATACTTACAGTACATCTACCAGTATCATCTTCCTCCTTCTCTTCATAATAAAAGTAGACAAATGGTATCCACAAAAATACACAAAACAGTATTACGGAATACAAAGCTGTGAACAAAGAGAAAAGGTTCAATGACCTTAGGGGAAAATGAACTGATAATTTAATTGCACAACAGAATAGATTATATTAATAATAAATAGATTACATAATAATAAATAAATAGATTATATAAAACAGACTCCCTAATTTACAACAAATTTCTATGAAATCTCCATTACTGCATTCCTTACCCCAAACCAACCATATATTTAACTTTTTTTTTCTTTCCTGATATGAACATACATCTAAAAGAAATCTACAGTTAAAAAAAACTCCAAAGATCATTTAGTAATTCCTTCTTTGAAGGTTAAGTGATTGCCCAGTCACATAGGTAATGACTATCAAAGGCAAGATTTGAGCCCAGGTCTTCTGACTCCATAATGAGTTCATTTTTCCTTCTAATTCTCCCATTCCAATTTTTTTTCCCCTTAATCCTGACCCTATCTCCTTATCCTCTTATTATAATGAATTTAATTATATTAGTTCTTATCAATTGAGGACCAGCAAAAAAACCAGAATAAGTATATTCTGTTTAAATTCATTCCATGACATTTCACCACTAATATAGAAGTTATAGAATTTACCTCAGAAGCCAAGATACATTTTAGATTCTGAAAAATAATAATTATGTAAGTACAAACATGAAAGATAAAACCTGTAAGATTTAGGTAAATTATTCCTTCCCGTTTTGACTGAGATATGTATATACCAAATATCCCCAGTGTAAAATACATAGTTCTAACAAAGTGTCACAAAATCAATCATCTTTACCCACTGACTTCCACAATAAAAATTAAATACACATGTTCACATAATAGAATTAAGAGGACAATTTGTAGAATGCAAAGAACTAAAAAAAATCACCAACTCCATAACTTTGTAAATATTTCCATTAGCAATTTATTTTTACTTTGGCATAATCTACCAACTTTGGGAATCTCTCATTAACCTCCCTCTTCCAACATCAGCATCATCAGGTTTAACAAGAATCTATTAGGCAGGGGCAGCTAGGTGGTGCAGTGGATAGAGCACCAGCCCTGAAGTCAGGAGGACCTGAGTTCAAATCTGGTCTCAGACACTTAACATTCCCTAGCTGTGTGACCCTGGGCAAGTCACTTAACCCCAACTGCCTCAGCAAAAAAAGGAAAAAAAAAAAAAAAAGAATCTATCAGGCATTTAATGTGTACTAGATACTATGCTAAATGGTAGAAAGAAAAAGAAAAAGAAAAGCAATACCCTCCCACATTCTAATAGAGGAGACAATATGCAAACAACTATGTACAAATAAGTTACATACCAGATAAATTGTAAATAATAGAGAAAAGGCACCAGTAGATCAAAGACCAGAAAAGGCAAAACAAAGAATGTAAACTGACTCTTGAATAAAACCAAGGGGGCTGAAATTCAAAATAAGGAGGAAAATAATTCTAAAAATGAGGGGAAGGGGTGCAGTTTACAGTCAGTAGAAAGGCTCAAATCAATGCAAAGACTGAACTAAGAGAAATATTGTATACAAGAAACATCATAGAAGCCCAGGGTCATTGAATTACACAGAATCAGAGAGAGGAGTAAAATTGAATAAAAAGTATAAAGTGTGAAGTAAAGAGGATGATTAGAAAAGTAGGAAAGGGTCAAGATTTTATATCTTATACTGGAAGTAACAAGGAAAGGGAGAAGTCAAGGAGAAAAGGAAAGATATATAATCAGGCCTGTACTTCAGACAGATCACTCTGGGAGCTGAGTGGATGGAAGGGAGTAGGAAAAGACTTGAGTCAAGGAAACTAATCAGAAGCTGCTATACCTTAAACTTCCAGGTCTGCTGTGAAAAGGACCTGCATCAAAGGCAGGGGCTATGTGATTGGATATATGAGTGATGTTGTATAAATGGAAGCAATAAGATTTAATAATAAATAAGATATCTGAGTGAGCAAGAATGAGTCCCAGATGATATGTAGGCTTTAATTTTGGTTAACTGAAAGAAGAAGTAGTATCCTTGACAAGAGAAAAGTCTTAAAGATGAAAGGGTTACAGAAGGAAGATAAGAAATTAATTTTTGGTATGTTCACTTTAAGATATTCCAAAGAGTAGTTCAAAATGTCTAAAAGATAGCTTGTGATGTCAGAAGATAGGTTAGGACTGGATAAATATATGTAAGAATCATATACATAGAGAAGATAATTTAATCCATGAAAGCTGATGAGATCATTTTTAACATGGTAAGTACTTTTGTTTCCCCAAAACTAATTTGTAAGCTCAAATGTTATCTTTATGATTATCCTTCTTCAAAGGGTGTATATCTCTTCTACTAATGTTAAATCTTTTTTTTTTTCTTCCTAAGGCAGGAATTCTTAACCTCTTGTGCTGTGGATTCCATTGGTATTCTGAGGAAATCCATTTATGGATAGAGAGAAAAGAGAACCAAAGACAGAAAAATAAAAATACAACATCTATAATTGTTGAACAAGACCTAGATGATGACCCAACAAAGGAAACTCTGGGAATTCATATATCTGCAGATCATCTAATTCAGTAACTCCCCAAAAAAGAGAAAAATAAAGGAAGACATTTACAAACATGCCTGATCTTTAGAACTATAATTTGCCAGCAGATGCCGCCATCTTTTATGAAAACATTTTTCAGCATAGAAAAGTTTATAAATTTTTTTTGTTTGTTTTTTGCTGAGGCAATTGAGGTTAAGTGACTTGCCCAGGGTCACACAGCTAGGTAATGTTAAGTGTCTGAGATCAGATTTGAACTCAGGTCCTCCTGAATTCAGGGCTGGTGCTCTATCAACTGCACCACCTAGCTGCCTCAAAGTTTATAATTTTAAGCTTCAATTTTATAACTCCAAAAATTCAAATATGAAGTTTATTAACAAAGGAGCCAGATTTCACAATCAAAGAGGCGTTAAGGAACGTGGAATGTTAAGATTTAAGTGGGTCTATTTTCTTCTTTTGGAGATAATAGAATAAAATTAAATCATGACATTTTAAGTGAGTTTGAAATGCTGAGTAGACTATTAATATATAATTCATAAGCTATATTAAGTTAGAGAGTAGACTTTTCTATAATTCTGATTTAATTTTTTTTTAAATTTTATTCATTTTTAACATGGCCTAATATCGCTTCAAGAGTTCAACAGCTATAAATGTAGAGTTTATAAATTTAAGAATTAAATTTATTTATTTTATATATATTTACAAATTAAATAAAAAGAATGAATTAATTTCTGAGTTCATAGTATATTTGCGTAAAAACTATTCCCTTGGAACAGGGGTTCTTAATGTGGGGGTCCAAAGACAGATTTCTGGAAGGCCATGAATTTGAATGAGAAAAAAATTACATCTGTGTTTTTTCTTAATTGTCCTCTAACTGAAATTTAGCACTTCCTTCAGTTATTTAAAAATCTTCTCAGAAGGTATCCGTGAATGCGCTTCCCCAAAATGCCAATGGAATGCGCAGCACAAGAGGTTAAGAATGCCTGCCTTAGAGAAGAAAAAAAAATGAAAGATGTAACATTAGCAGAAGAGATTTGAAGAACAAAGTCATAAGGATAACATTTGAACTTTAGTTTTAGGGGGGAAAAAAGTACTTACCATGTTAAAAAATAAATCCTGTTGTCCTAAAGTATCATATATCACTAGTCAAAATTGTTTATTAAATCTTATTAATTCTAACTGAAGAAAGGCTATGGCATAGCAGAGAGCCAGTCTCCAAGTCAAAAAAAAAAAAAAAAAAAGAGAGACCTGCATTCAAGTCTAGTCTCTAATTCATCCAGGTATGTGACTGGGCAAGTCTCTTAGCTTCTAAGTACATTTAAGCAACTCTAAAACTAATAAGCAGAGAAAGTACATTGCCACCACTGAAATAATAGGTCTTATCTTTATCTAACTCTAATTCAAAATGTGCAATTTGCTAATACAGACTTTTATTTTGGCATTCAGACAACAAATGCATGCAAAGTTGGAATAGATCAATAGTCTTTCTCAAGTCTCCTTAGCTAGATCCTCATCCAAATAATGAGCTTTTTCTAAAAAGTGTTGTCCTACAGGAGTCTGCCTTAACCCCTCTTTTCCCTCTGTAATACATTACTTGGTGATTTTTTGTCTCTTTATGTATTCCCAATGTTTAGCATCCCATAGCCTGGCATGTACTAAGTACCTAATAAAGGTTTACTAACTGATTAGTGACATCACTAGGCCAAAGGAAATGAATGGTTTAGTACCTTTCTAAGAATAGCTTCAGTTTGCATTGTTGGTGGAGCTGTGAACGGATACAGCCATTCTGGAGAACAATTTGGAGCTATGCTCAAAAAGTTATCAAACTGTGCATACCCTTTGACCCAGCAGCATTTCTATTGGGCTTATATCCCAAAGAAATCATAAAGGAAGGAAAAGGCCCCACATGTGCAAGAATGTTTGTGGCAGCCCTTTTTGTAGTGGCTAGAAACTGGAAATTGAATAGATGCCCTTCAATTGGAGAATGGCTGAATAAATTATGGTATATGAATGTTATGGAATATTATTGTTCTGTAAGAAATGACCAGCAAGATGATTTCAGAGAGGCCTGGAGAGACTTACATGAACTGATGCTGAGTGAAATGAGCAGAACCAGGAGATCATTATACACGGCAACAACAGTACTATATGACGATCAATTCTGATGGACATGGCTCTCTTCAACAATGAAATGTTTCAAACCACCTCCAATTGTTCACTGAAGAAAGCCATATACACCCAGAGAGAGGGATGCGAAATGTGGACCACAACATAACATTCTCATACTCCTTGATTGATGTTTGCTTACATTGTGTTTCCTTTATCTGATATATCGTTTGTGTAGATAAGATTTTTCTTGCACACCAATGATAAGTTTGGAAATATGTATACATATATTCGATTTGCCAATATTTTAACATAATTAACATGTAGTGGATATCCTGCCATCTAGGGGAGGGGTGGGGAGTTGGGGGGAAAAATTTGTAACGGAAAGCTATGTAAGGGTTATTGTTGAAGAATTACCCACACATATGTTATGCAAATAAAATAAAAATTAAAAAAAAAAGAAAAAGAATAGCTTCAGTTACTTTTTGTGATAGTTAAATGTAAACGAATATTACTGTAATATAAAAAAGACAAAAGAAAGGATTGCAAAGAGTCCTGATAAGTATTAAATGGTATAGAGTGACATAAGCAGAACCAGAACAATTTATGCAAGGACAGTATAAAGAAAAACAATTTTGAAAGACCCTTATCAAAGCTTAGTTGCTAATCATGTCCCCAAAGGATCTATGTATGATGAAAAACATAAAACTACTTCTTAACAGACAGGTGTTGAGCTCAAGATGAAGAAAGATGCATATTTTTGTATATGACCAAATATTTGGATTCATTTTGATTGTGTGAAGGGGGGAAAAAAGGAACAATAACAATACTTTGGGAGGAGGGAAGGAGAAAAGGAGGGAAAAGAGAGAGAGAAAGCAAGAAAGGGAGAGCAAGAGAGAGAAGCCCAATTTTTTTTTAAAAGGCACCAAAGACAACAAAATGAAGTTCAGAAGAATCTTAGATAGACAAGGCACTTTATAATTCTTAAAAAGTGAGAAGTTATGAAATGGAAATTTAAAGCTTCATAAAGAATCTTATTCTCCTTGTATCCTACTGTGAATGAAAATGTTTTTTCTAGGACAAACAAGCTCATAATTTTAATAAAAATAATTTTGAAAAAAATCTAATCAATTAATAAAAATAATGTAAAATGTGAACAATTCTTGAAGTGAGAGATTTAATAATCCATTTCCCATTGCATTGTAGACACCTTTAAAAGATATGCCCAGCAGAGTTAAGGTAAAAATAGGTACAAATAAGGTGCAGAGAAGAAAAGACACAGAGGCATTAGAGGGAGGAGAGCTAGTAGTTTTAAAAATTTGCTCACATCCAGAATAAGAAACACTACTTTGAAGGATACAACATCCTCCAAAATCTCAAAAGAAATAAGGGGAGAGGGATGGGCAGATGGAGATGCAAAGGATGGGGGAAGAAGACAAGGGAGGGATCCAAGAGTGGGGGGATGTTTGAGTAATAGCAAGGCCAAATTAAGGAGCAGAATTAAAGAAAAGAGTTAGCATGAGTAGAAAAAAATGTGTGTGGGGGGGAGAGATGGGTGTGGGGTATGTATAGATTTATATATATATGTGTGTGTGTACGCATAGATTTTTATATATGTGTGTGTGTGTATGTACACACACACACACAAATATATCTTTGCTTAACTACAGCAAACTTGGGGGGAAGAGAAAAGAGATAAAAAGAAAAAAGAGGAAAAAAAAGTACAGCGTCGAGAAAAAACCTACAAGGAAGTAAAGAAAGATGGACACTCATGAATATAATTTCTTCTGCTATAATGTATCCTTTCTGGGCTGGGCACAAGACAATGTTCCATTTTGTTTTGTTTTCTGTTTCTCTTTGTTTTTTTTAATAGGTTTTTTTTTTAATTAAAATTAAAAAAAAAAAATAAGATGCCCAGGACATGGTAGCACTTACATAAGGGAGAACACTTATACTTACTCAAAGAAACTAATATTTATACAATTGCCAGATCCTGCTCCTACATACTTCTACTGCATATTGGTTTGTTTCTGCTTCAAAAAATTGAAGACAGTTTTCTCAGCTACCCCTAGTTTCTTCCCATAATTTAAAAATTGAAAAAAGTAAAAAGAATGAGCTATATGAAAGAAAAAGCCAGTCAGGACTTCATAAGCAGGAATGCTGTGGTGAAACACTGGAATGAAAAAAACTGTGAAAAGGAATTGACCTGTCCAACTGGGCCACTATTATGATTGACCAGAGAGTTCACTACAAATGGCCTGCTACAGCCACCTGACTCTATCTCATGTCCATATTCTTGTCATCTAATTCCAAGCCTGTTTAAGGAATTGCCCTACAGGCTCACCTATCAGCCTATTAATATTACCCTTTTCCAGTTGCCACTTCCTTTCATTTGTTGTTTTCACCATATTAGGATGTAAGCTACAAGACAAGAGATAGAAAGTCTTTTACATCTGTATCCCTAATATTTAGTATATTACAAGTAGTAAAAAAAAAAATAAAAAATCTCAATAAATGAGATTTCTTTTTCATTTGTGAGAATGAAAGATTATTTAGACCTAATTAACATAGATACCACCTCCTAACAAGAACTGCTGATTTCTGAGCTCTCTTCTAAGGCCTTAGATTCAAACAGCTGTGAAACAATTGATGAGATCTCAGGAGAGAGTAAAAAAATGATCCACAGAGCTGGGAATTCAGCCCCGTCCAACAATCATAGCTTTATAGCTATAAAAAGGAGAGACAGTTAAGTTATAGGAGAGAGAGGAGAAGAAAATAAAGCTAATGTAGTACCTCGGAATTCAAGAAATGGAAGTTGCAAAAAAGAAGGGGAAGTCAACAACATGAAAAATCCTTTTGCCATCCTTCAAAACAATGATCAGATCAAAATCAAACCAAAGTGATCTTAAGTTTCTCATTAAGTTCTGAAGTCTTTTAAAGTTGTTTTTTCTTTATAATGACTTTGCATAAATTATTCTGGTGGTTCTTATGTTACTCTACACCAAATGATATTTGGTTGGAGATTTTAATTTTGCAAAACAATAATCTATGAGGCAGACGCAGCAAGTATCACCATTTTACTTACCAGTTGAAGCTTAATTAAGTAATTTGTTCTCTAAAATGCTCAGGTCATCCTTAGATGCTTTTCATATTCCCCAGGGTCTAATCAAACACAAAGTGTTTTAATATGTATCTACTAAATTGTGCAATCAGTCAACAAGCATAAAGATTTGCCAATCACTGTTCCAAGTAGTAGGGATAAGCATTAATTTCCTATTGTTTTTGTAATTCTACTACTTGAGTCTTTTTTGGGGACATAACTTTGGCATGTTTAAACTTAATATAATTAAATTTGTTCAGGCATCACTGCTGATATCTTATTGTATTATATAGCTCCAATCCACTCACCCAAGTATGTTCAGTACTTAATGTATTTTTTTTTAATATATTCTCAATCAATATCAGTTATTTGTGTTCCTAAAAACTAGGAATGCTTTGGTCAACATCTTTCTAAGCGTGTTTTTACCTAAGAAATAAAATATAGGGCGGAGCCAAGATGGTGGAGAATAGACAGGTCTTTAAGCTCTTCCTGGCTTCCTTCAGAATCAACACCAGATCAAGCCTCTGAATGGGTTTTGGAGTGACAGAAACCACAAATATTTGGGATGTAACCAATTTCCAGCAGAAAGTATTTTGGAAGAACTTCAGGAAAGGTCTGTCTCAATTAGGAAGGGGAGTAGGTAGACCAGAGAAGGGAGACCCAGTATAAAAAAACCTGTGGTATCAGGGGAATCTATTGGTAGGCTCTTAGCCAAAATACAGCAACGTTTACTACTCTGTCCTAGTTCAGAAGCCAGTTGGATCACCAGACAAGCTGTAAGACCACCAACACATTTACAAAAGGCAAATAGTGAATCCCTGCCTCCTGAATAATGTGGAACTTGATCATGCCCACCCAGCACAGGAAAGAAGCTGGCAGCATTGGTCCCAGGGCAGAGGAAAATCCTAGTCACCTGTAGAGGAAGCTTGGGACAATCTCCACTTTGCCCTAAGAACAGACCTCAACTTTTAAAAATGAGCAAAAAAAGCAAAAAGAGCTGTGACTGTAGAGAGCTATTATGTAGACAAGGAAGAAGAGAACTCAAATACTGAGGACATCAAAGGCACAACCTGTACAGATGAAGCTTCAAAGCATGATATGAGTTGCTCCCCAACTCAAAAGGTTCTCCTAAAAGAATTCAAAAAAGAATCTTAAAAGAGAGCTAGAAGAAAAATGGGGAAAGGAAATGAGAGCTTTAGAAAAGGAAACACAGAAATTATCTGAAGAAAATCACTCTTTAAAAAAATAGATTTGTCAAAATGGAAAAAGAAACAATTCCTTGAAAAACGGAATTGGTGAAATGGAAACAGAATAACTCCCTAAAAAAACAGAATAGGTGAAATGGGGAAAATAATCCAATGAACAAAACAACTCATTTAAAAGTTTCATTTGCCAAATGCAAACGGAGATTTTAAAAAAGCTAATTGAAGAAAATAATTCACTCAAAATTAGAATTGAACAAATGTAAGTGAATGAATGAGACATCAAGAATCAAATAAAACCAAAAAATGAAAAAATTGAAGAAAATGTAAAATACCTAAAAAATTGACCATGTATGAGGGTATAAGAACATCACAATCAAATGAAAAAAGGCAGAAATAGTAAATGCTTCTTTTACAGAACACAATGCAATAAAAAAAAAAATATTCAATAAAGGGCCAGAAAAGATAAACTAAAAACCAATTAGAAATTAAATAATTTAATTCTAAAGAATGAGTGAGTCACAACAAATCATAAAAACAATCCATAATTTCATTCAAGAGAATGACAATAATGAGACAACATACCAAAACCTATGCGAAGCAGCCAAAGCAGTTTTAGAGGAAATTTTACATCTCTAAATAGCTACATGAATAAAATAGAGAAAGAAGAGATCAATCAAATTAGGCATACAACTAAAAAACCTAGGAGAAAAAATAAATAAAAAACCCTCAATTAAATAAAAAATTAGAAATTCTGAAACTCAAAGGAGAAATTAATAAAATGGAAACTAAATCATTGGCTAAGAAATAGAGTGGTGATTTAGTGGAAGAGATTAGATACACATGGCACAATAATCAAGATCTGTAACAATCTAGTATTTGATAAGCTATAAAATTCTAGTTTCTGGAATAAAAACTCACTATTTCACCAAAATTGCTGGGGAAACTCAAAAATAATGTCAGAAAATTGACACAGACTTACATTTCACATCCCATACCAAAAGGAGGTCAAAATGGATATAGGATTTGGGCATAAAGGAGGATACTATTATAAACAAATTAGGAAAACAAGGGATAATTTACCTATCAAACCTTTAGAAAAGGGAGGAATTTATGATCAAAAAAGAACTAGAGAACATTATGAAAGGCAAAATGGACAACTTTGATTACATTAAATTAAAAAAAGTTTGCACAAACAAAACCAAAAACAAACAAGATTAAAAGGGAAGTACAAAAGTGGGAAAAATCTTTACAGCCAGTATTTCTGATAAAGGTCTCATTTCTAAAATATATAAATAACTGTGTCAAATTTATAAAAATAGAATTGATAATTAGTCAAAAGATACAAAGAGAAAATTTTCAGATGACAAAATTAAAGTCATCTATACTTATATGAAAAAATGCTCTAAATCACTATTAATTAGAGAAGTGCAAATTAAAACAATTCTGAGGTACCACCTCACACCTCTTGGTTTGGCTAAAAGGATAGGAAAAGATAATGATAAATGTTGGAGGGGATGTGAGAAAACT
>JAJPUD010005414.1:0-23804 GCA_023553655.1 Myrmecobius fasciatus
AATTACTGCAATTCTATTTTTGAATGAATGTCTGAATGAAAAAAGCTTTTATCCACTTTTACTATGTGCCAGACACTGTCATAACATGGAGGTACCACTATGAAAAGTACAACAGGCTTCTTCAAGAGCCTTATATTCTAATAGCTTTCTTAATTAAGGTTTTCCCAACTACCCATGATCTTTGTTAAGTGCAGTATGAGCATCAACAATTTTCATCATTCATATACTCTGTTCCTCAGCTGGCTATGCTATCAAGGACTATGCCATAATTCTTTTTATATCTCAGCTCTGTGCTGAAAGTATAATATTCCACAAATACTTATTGATTGGTTAACTAAGCTAGAAAGTCAAATAGGCAAAAAAAGCCAAATAAAGTGTCAAAACAATGAAAAGTAAGGGAACCATTACAGTAGAAATGATTTAAGTCAGAAAAGCTTATTGGAAGTTACAGATTCATAGAATTAGAGCTAGATTGAAACCCAGAAACCACTTAGTTCATATAGATTTTTAAAAAATCATTTCTTTTTAAAAAAATTAATAGCTTTTTAATTTTCAAAATACATGCAAAGATAGTTTTCAACATTCACCTGAAAAACTCTGTTCCAAGTTTTTCTCTCTTCCTTACCCCCTCTCTAGACAGCAAGAAATCCAGTATATGTTAAACTTATGTAATTCTTCTATTCATATTTTCACAATTATCATGCTGCACAAGAAAAATCAGATCAAAAGGAAAAAAATGAAAAAAGGGAGAAAAAAGCAAGCAAACAACAACAAAAAAGGTGAAAATACTATTTTGTGTCCCACGTTCAGTCCCCATAGTCCTTTTTCTGGATGCAGATGGCTCTCTCCATTACAAGATTATTGGAACTGGCCTGGATCATCTCATTGTTGAAAAGAGCCATGTCTATCAGAATTGATCATCACATAATTTTGTTGTCACTGTATATAATGTTCCCTTGGTTCTAGTCACTTCATTTAGCATCAATTCATTTAACTCTCTTCAGGCCTTTCTGAAATCATCCTGCTGATCATTTCTTATAAAACAATAATATTCCATAATATTCATATACCATAACTTATTCAACTATTGCCCAACCGATGGTCATCCACTCAGTTTCCAGTTTCTTGCCACTACAAAAAGGGCTACTACAAACATTTTTGCACATGTGGGTCCTTTTCCCTTTAAAATTTAGACTTGAAGTAGTCTAATTCAAAAGAAAAGTTAGGAGAGGTATTGATTAATCTGTCTAAACATACTACAGAGATAGAGTGTACATTCTTCAAGCTCACCAGCTATGGAGTGTCAAATTAGTTTTATATATAAATTCTCTCTTTCATAAACCTAATAGGAATGAAGAATGGAGATCATCCAGGGCCAGAAATTTGAATTTTTTTTTTGACCTGAGATTTGGGGCCTTAAAAAAAAAAGTCTATTAATTACTTTCTTTCCATCTCCATCCATTCCTGAAGTTTTAGTATTACAACATACAGCATCAGGTGACTCCATTAAAAAGATATCATCCTTCTATTTAAAATTCAAGGTTTTTTTTAGCCCTTTTTCTAATTTCCAGATTGACTTCCAAGAGATTGTAAAGCCATCTGTCTGTCCTCAGAAGAGGTAACAGTCATAGCAGTTTAACCTGCCTCTGGGCTGTTCGACCTCCGTCTTTCAGATGTGACCTGGATGGAGGACACTGACTTTACCAATTAGTTACAGTTCCTTGCCCAAAGACACTTTCATATCTTCTTGGGCACTGGCAACAAGGAAATAAATTGTTTTCTTATTTCCTTTAGTAGATGGATCTGACAATACTGAACCAGATTGAAGCAGAGAATTTACTTCATGCAAATCACAAACATAGATTATTTCAGCTATTTCCTCATATTACCAACTTGAGGCATAACTGTGTCACAAGAAAGTCAAAAGAACCTGGACTCAAATATCACCACCATTATTTGCTACTTCTGTGACCTTAGACCCATTGATTTATCTGTTTCCTTAATTATTAAAATGAAGGGGTTAGACTAAATGGCCACTAGGGTCCCTTCCAGCTTTAAACTTATGATTTCATGACCTCAGAATTAATCCTGGCCCTAGCAAAATTGGATCTTAAATTGGCAACCCATTGTACTTTTTCTGTGACAGTTTAATTTGGTTGGATTAAAAATTCAAACTATGATTTCGTTGGTATAAGGAGCGTCTAGGTAATGAAACTATAAAACAGCATGTTGATAACCTTCTCTGAAATTAATAGTTCTTGAGAATTATCTACAGTATTAAGACCAAGGCCACATAGCCAATATATGTTTGTTTGTTTGAGGCAATTGGGGTTAAGTGACTTGCCCAAAGTCACATAGCTAGTAAGTGTTAAGTATCTGAGGCCGCATTTAAACTCAGGTCCTCTTGACTCCAGCACCAGCATCTATTGCATGCCATTTAGCTTGTCCCTAGGATATCTTTCTTAATTTGGTTGGTTACAATTAATTAGATCGTAGTTATAGATTTTGATTTCCCTTGGATAAAACAGTTGCCTTGACTACCTATTGTACTTGTAAGCTTGGTCAAATACATTTTGAATATGGGTCTGCATGCTATAGGGCAAAAAGTACTGGATTTAGTGTTGGAGGTTGTTTAGCCATTTCAGTTGTGCACAATTTTTAGTAACACCATTTAGGATTTTTTTTGGCAAAGATACTGGAGTGATTTGCCATTTCCTTCTGCATTTCATTTTACAGATAAGAAAACTGAGGTAAATGGGATTAAGTGACCCACCCAGGCTTATACAGCTAGTAAATGTCTGAGGTCAGATTTAAACTCAAGAAGATGAGTTTTCTAATTCCTGGTCTGGCACCCCTGTGACTTTGAGTCATTTAATGTCTAAGTTGTCCTCAATTTCTTTATCTGCAAAGTGAAGTCCTTTATGGTCCTTTCCAGCTCTAGGTCTTTGACCATATGATCCCATATTCTTTTATTTAGTCCCAAGGGCAAACCAGTGAGAAAATGTGGATAGACCCATGAAAATCCTTCAGCATTACTGGAAGCACAACTCAAAAACAAGCTTATTGGTGGTAATTCAGAAGCATCTTCATATTAATGTGTGAAAGATAGTATAAAAAGTACCCAGGTTGTGAGGAATCAAGATTTACTCTGAGTACCTGTTATCTTCAAGGCACTGACCAATCCTTTCTGCAAATCAATAATAGAAATTGATCATAGTATATGGCTGCTTTTGAGTGCTGCACAAAATTTGGAGAAGGAATTTTGAAAGATGGAAGGGTAATTCCCAATCCCAGAGCCCTCCAAGTAAAATAATAATAATAATAATAATTTGTGTTGTAAGCATTTGTTGTTTAACTAGTCTCAGACACCCCCATTCATCTCATTATTTCATGTACTGTGCAGCAAGACTTCTCCTTCATGTTATGAAACTGACTCTGACATTTGGATGTCTACTCCTGGGTGAGTGGTAAGTTATGAAAGACTATTGGTTATGTGGATTATACCTCTGGAACAAAGCCTGGACTTCTGGGATCTTTTTAGTTTATTTATCTTTCCAGGGCAAATTTTCCAATAAGCCAACATAATCAAATTACATTCAGCTTGAAAGACATTCTACCACACAGTTTGACGTTTTAATTGGAACTTTAAAGAGATAATAATCATTGCCCACAAATTCCCTAATGTTACCTAGAAGTGGGTCAGCTAATTAGGATCCCCAAAAGCCGCTGCCTGCACTGCTTTTTAATTGTTTTTCCAAACTACCATCACCACATCTTTCAGTCTTCAAGGAGACCAAATCAAACAAACATTAGGGAAGGTTCCATTCTCTTTAGCCTACAAAAAACTTAAGGGTACAAGGCAATAAGTCTGTGTAGATGATTTTAAATGTAAGTTTCATCCAAATAAAGTGTTTTTCTTTCATTTCAAGGTAGTTATTGAAAGGTATACATCAGTTCAGCTCATCTGGGAGAGCCATTAGAATCCAGTTCACCTGGTTCCTTTGATTTTATTTTTTCATCCATATCTTTTGCTTCCTCCCCCTTTTCCTTGATGGGAACTTTGTAAATAGAATTATTAATGGGAAGCCCCACCAAGGAATTTAAAAAAAATACCCCAAAGGTATTAAATCTTTCTAAATGGATCTTTACAATTGGAAGAAAAAAAAAGATTCTGTGTATTATTGAAAAACAAAGGCATCTAGGGTGTGATAGCAATTCAAGAAATGAAGCCTGTTCTATTGGAAGGATTATGTGTAACAGAAAGCTAACTCGCCTCACCATGCCTGCCCCTCCCTCTCCCTTGGGTCAATATACAAAAGTGAATATGTGGTAAATGTTTGAGTTGTTTGTATAAAATATTTATGTGTTTTGACACTTTCAAGAGGGAGAGGTTATTATTGCAGTTCAGAAGACATTTAGGGAATACAAAATGCTACCTTTTGATTTTCAGAAAGAACTTCCCTTTTTTTTTTTTTTTTTTCCCTTCAGTTTTGGACCCCTGTGATCCAGACAAACTGGCATTCTCACTGTTCCTTACACACCACATTCCATTTCCCATCTTCAGGTCTTTACACTGCCACATGTCTGGAATGCCCTCCTTTAACTCCACCTCATAGAGACTTTTTCTTTCTTTTACTCACAACCAAGCACCATCATTTGTATGAAGATTTTCTTGATTGTTCCTTAGCTATTGGCACCTGCCCTCTAAAATAGCCAAAAAGTTAGCATTTTCTTTCTCAGTCTACTTAGTATTTAATTACTTTGTATGTGTTTGAACTTATTCAGATCCAGCTCTTTCCTGATGACATGGCATCCCTGGCTATCTTTTCCAGCATGAATTATTACATTTTCATTCATATTCCCCCCAACTTAGTGATTGTGGTGGAGAGTTGGGATATTCCTTGCTTCTAATTGTCACTTCCAATCTCTCTATCATCATCATTTAGTAACCTTTCCTTCTTTAAGTTTTATTCAATCCAAATTTATCAACTGATATTATTATAGCTGTCATATTCTAATTTCTAGAACACTTTCCATTAAGGAACTCAATTTTTAGCTCATTCCTGCCCTCATATTAGGGGGCATCAACATACATCCTGATACTTCTGCAAACACTCTTACTTCCTGCTTCCTCTACTTATTTATTTCCTAGGAACTATTGTTCCATTCCATCTCAGTTATACAGAATATACAGGTACATACAGGTCATACCAATCATATTTATGAATTCTGAAATCCCTTTCTTTGATCATGCTCTTTTTTCATTTCACCTTCTCCTTTGCCTCACAACACTTATTTTATCTTCACTGTGATTCCTAATATTTTGACCCATTAGTTCTTCCTTAGGTCATTACCCCTGTACTGGCTATACTTTCCTACCTTCCCTATCTTGGTTTTCATAAAATATGTGTGACATATGTATGTGTGTAAATACATACATACATACATTTATGTGTATATATATATATGCACACAAATAGATATGTGTGCATAGTATAATAGGGTGATTAATATACTAAAGGAAAGTATATAATAGGGTATATAGCAGAGTGATTAATATATTAAATGAAAGTTAATTCCTCTAAAATGTACTTTTGAAACTTGCTCTTTGAGAACAAAATATATCGAATTGTATTTCCTACTTTAAAAACAATAACACACCTATGGCCTTGGAGTAAGTACATGTGTTCATGGTATTCATGGAAAAGAATATGTAACTCTAATGGTTTGTGCCATTGCTAATCTATCAGTGGATCATGAAGGAAGTGAATATTAGATTAAGTTTAGAGGAAGAGGAAGAGGAGAAAGATGTTGTTTGGAGATTGAATTCTCATTTACCTTCTGACTATACTTCTGCCTCTCTAGACTTGCCCCCATGACTCAACTGCCTTTTCACCATGACACTTCTTCGTATCTGAGTTTTCTCATCCAAGAACATTCTTCCACTATATTGATCCCCTTCCAACATTGGTAACTTCCTTCTAGTGCTTCCATTTGAGGGATGGGCCCAGACCAGTCTCTCTTCTTCTCCTTTTCCACCCTTTTCAACTCCCTATTATGTTCTGTCTTCTCCCATGATAGTGTAAGCTCCTTGGCCCTTCCCCCATTTATTGAATTTGCATTTTCAGCACTAAGTATAGTGCCTGGCATGTGATAAATGCTTAATAAATGCCTGCTGCCTTGCTAGGTTTTAACTAGGTATGTGTTCTGTTGCATATGAATCTTAAAAAGGTGTGGCTAGAACAAAGAACATGGGAGGAGATAAAAAAATATGAATACTAGAGCAGAATTGGGAGGAAAAGAATGGTATCTTTCTTTATAAGTATTCTAAAGGTAGGAACCATGCCACTTTATATTTTTGTATCTTCAGTGCATGGTCAAAATCTGGCAAATAGTACTTAACAGAGGTTTTTATTTGTCTTTTTAAATTGAACTTGTTTACTTTCATGCTTAATTTTAGATGTTGGTTATTTGATTAAGTGGTCAATAAAAATTTTATAGAATAAAAGGAACATATACATATAGATAGATGGACTTGGGAAGTATAAGTAGGCAGTTAAGTGTGAAACAGTAGATAGATTGTTGGACTTGGATTTAAGGAGTCTTGAATTCAAATCCCACTTCAAATACTATGTGACCTTGAGTAAGTAATTTAACTTCTGTTTGCCTTGGTTTCCTTATCTGTAAAATGAGGATAATAAGCATCTATCTCTCAGGGTATTGTGGAAACAAAAATGAGATATTTGACAAGTGTTTTGTACACCTAAAAATGCTACATAAATGCTACATAATGGTGATGGTAATGGTAGTAGTAACTATGTTACTCCTCTGTAGAAATTTTAATGATTTCAAATCATTTTAGGTTTAAATAGAACTCCTTTGACATTTAATGAACGTCATAATCTGACTCCAACCTTTTTATTCATATATATTGATTTCATTTTACTTTCCAACTCAGTGTTTTAGTGAAACTGACCTATTTGTAGTGTCCTATATATGACATTATTTCTCCCAACTCTGTTTCTTAGCAAAACTTTCTCTCTCTGCCTAGAATGATTTCCCATCTGCCTTTACCATTTGTAATCCTTGGTTCCATTCAACACGTAGTTGGAAGGCCACCTTTTATACGAGTCTTTTTCTGTCCACAGAGTTATTCCCTCTACTCAGAAATATTTGAATTTACTTGGTACACATTTGATATTTACTTATGGCATTGTGACCCTGTTTCAGTTTGCTTGTTTTTGGTCAAAGATACTGGAGTAGTTTGCCATTTCATTCTCCAGGTCATGTCTCAGATGAGAAACCTGAAGCAAACAAGATTAAGACACTTGCTCAGGCTAGTAAGTGTTTAAGGCTGGATTTGAACTTAGGTCTTCCTGACTCCAGGCCTGGCACTTCTATTTACCATGCCCTCTAGCTTCCCACATAACAAATGTTATTTAAACTATATATAATTGGAGGCATTTTGATTAGGGCAAGCTAGATTTTATATCAGCAAGAGCAAGATTTCATATAGTAGGTCTACAAGTCTATTCCTAGGTGAGTAAAGCAAATAACCACCATTTTCGAAGTGTAGAAGTGATTTTTATTTGCTCTAGTCTATAGTCGCCTAAATTAAAGTCTGAATGCTGACTGAGAAAGATTAAAAGAAACCAATTCTTAACACAGCCAAACCTCTCCCAAGCTAATGTCACAGAGCTGAGGATTGCTTGTATTCAGAGCAATACTTAGCACTGTAACATTTCAGGAGGTGATAAGGGTTGAAAAAGCATCTGGAGCATTTGACTTTAGGTATGACAAACCATATTAACTATGGAAAATTTATAATAATATATCTTCCCTTTATTGAATTTTTAGCTCCTTCAGCATCCCTCTCATGGGTGAGATCCATTAGGAATTTCCTTAGGCATATAATATAATTAGGAGACACAGGTGTAGTATAGCATAAATGGGCATGCCATTTGCATAGGGTTTCCATTTTCTTTTATAGACTATGACCCAAGAAAATCACATTTTTGTTTTATGAAAAACAGAATGTTATCATAGAAAGAACATTTGATGGAGTTGTATTTTGTACTGAAAAGTGGCCTCAGAAAACCTGGGTTCCTAATATTCATTTTGCTGCTTCTTTTGTTATGTTGGGACAAGTGACTTAAACCTCTCCAGGTCTCAAGTTTCTTCCTCTGCAAAATGAATTCATATTTATAAAGCTCTTTCTATCTGTAAAAGTCTATGCAAGCCAGTTAAAGAAGAATCCTTCTGTTTCATTAGAACTTAGTAAATGAATCAGAAGGAAGAAGCATAAAGATTTGGGTTGGGGGAGGTTGGGCTTTAGTTGATTTAAGTATTTTAGAATGAAAAGATCTTTTTGCTTCCCAGTGTACTGTGCTTGGTTCAGTGGATAGAGTGATTGGATCTGCAGTCAGGAAAAAGAATCTTCGCAAGTTCAAACTTGGCCTCAGATGCTTAATTGTGTGATCCTGGGCAAGTGACTTAACCCTTTTTAACTCAGTTCCTTATTAATAAAATGAGTTAGAGAAGGAAATGGCAAACTACTCTAGTATCTTTGCCAAGAAAACCTCAAATGGAGTCATGAAGAGTTAGATATGACCAAAATGACCCAATAACAACAAAATCATGCTCATTTAATTGGAGAAACATTGAACAGTAAAACTAGTTAAATGATACTTTTTCTTCAATACATCCTTGTTTACAATAAGTATTACCAATTCTGAAATTCTATAGTTGTTAAAACCTCTAACTTAGCAAGAAAAGCATTACTTCCATCTAAGGATATAGAGAGAGATAGTCAAGATACAGGCCTATCTAAAGGCAGAATGATTTTGCTGAGTTCTCCAGAATTCTTTCATTCAGATTCATTTAGAGTTTTCAGGGCCCTCTCTAAGCCAATGTCAGTTTTTGAAATCATAAATCTATTTTTATTTTTGTATTTCCAGGCACTACATGTCATCTATATATATAGTAGGCATATCATAAATGTTCATTGAATTTCATTCAACATTAGCAACCATTTATTAAGCACCTATATGTGAAATTCATTGTGCTAAATGCTGGAAGAAGTGAAAGGAAAATTGGATATACCCTTTGCCCTTACTGAATTTATTACATAAGAGGAGTAATGAGACAAGCACACAAATAAATATACAGAAATTAAGATTAGGACCTAATATGTATAGAAATATCAAAAAATTACTTCCTGTGTTGACTTTTTGAAATTGTCAAGCAACCCTACTCTGGTTCTAAATTATTTCACTTGTTGAAAGACAAGGTTTATCTTCAACTATTTTCTCTGGTCTTCATTTTCTCATTGAGACTCATTATCAAACATTTCTTTAGGCTAAATAGACTGAATCCACTCTATGGCATGGACTTTATTTCAGATGGAGGGTCTGTTTTGGAGTCCATTCTTAGGGGATTATCTCTGGAGGAACCAAATAAGTCATTCAACCGTTTTCCCTGTAACACAATCCTGAGGTATGGGATCCTGAGGCCATTATTATATGGAGGCTCCAGCATGTTCTTAAAATAGATACCTTTTCTTTTGGGTTATTCACCTGGGCGAAGAAATGAAAATACATAACCTGAAGGCAACTTACCAGCTGTAAATCAAGATTATTTTACCTATAAAATGTACAGAATATAAATGCTCTCTGTTAAGCAGAAAGTTGGAGTTCAGAGTGAGATGTAAACTACAGTTGTGTTTTGAGGGGTTCCTCCCTCTGCAAATCAATATAATTTGCCAAATGGCTTGTCCTTAAATTGTTAAAGGTATGCCCAATGAACTCTTGTTCAATGTTGCAATTTTATTATAGTGTTTTCTTTTTTTTTTTAACATTGCAATTGAATTTTTTAAGATTTTTTTATATCATGTTTATTTAAAAAATATACTTTCTGTCCCCCATCAGCAAGCAATCCCTTGTAGCAACAACAACAACAACAACAACAACAAAAATTAAAATAAATAAAAAGCAGCTTAGCAAAATTAATCAACCAATCCATGTATATGTGTAGTATTCCACACTTAAAGTTCCCTACTTTGGGAAGTGCATTTTCTTGATTTTTCTGGACTAAATTTAGTAATTCAGTAAAACTTTTAAAAAATTGTTCTTTCTCTTTACTTTGTACTTATGTGTATATTGTTTTCTTGTATATATTATTTTCAAAGGAATTTAAAGCTAATTCTACCTTTGGTAATTACTAAATACTAAGTAAAGAAATTTGCTCATCCAATCTTTTCCAGCCAAGAATTTTAACCTGTAACTTCTGGTATGTATAAAAATAAAGACTAAGAATGCTGCTTCCTTTGTTCTCTCCCTGGCAGGCCACCTGGCACCTTTACAGCTAAAGATGACTCCTTAGGGGAATGAAATCTCACTGTCTCTTTGAAGGTTCTGACTCCAACCTCACCTGTGAAAAAACTTTCCATGTGATCAGAGATGCAATTATAATGTGACTTGACAAACTGAGATGCATCCTCTGCTGCAATGTTGAGGACTGAGTTCAACGAATTTCTTCCCCTCTCTAGTTTCTTGTGGCAGCTTTTTTGGTATCTAGCTGCGTTATTTGGCACCAGACTAGCATGCTTGCAATTGCAAAAGCTAAGATCATGCTAAAAGTAATGTTTCAGCTTCAGAATGCAGAGGTACAAGCAAATGTATTGTTAAGTGTTTTTTTCCCCCTCTTTAGGCCAGAGCCTTTGTACCTTCTGAATCTTCATCTTCATTTTCTATCTATCATTATATGTTTTCTACCCACCAGCCAGTGTTTGCACACTCTGATGAAACAGCACATATTTTGATATGTTAAAGTAACTTACTGTCACAAGACATTAGGGTTCTTATGAAATTTTATAGAAAGCAAATCTTCTATTCCAGTTTTTTTAGGAAGACCTTACCCCCTTAAGAGAAGAGAAATATTCCAGTTACTTCATTAAATATAGCAAAGTTTTAGAAAGTTTCCTAGACTGAGAAGTTCAAGGATTTTCCTAAGATTCCATAGCCAGTATGTTTCAGGTTAGGGCTTGAATTCAGAGCAGTTTTCTATCTACTATATCATACTGCTTTTAAGTAGAAGAATTTATATAGTTTTGTTGGATTTGGGGAAATTGCTTCTATTGAGTTAATTTTTGTTATTAGCTATATCAGTCAAGTGAAGTTAGCTATAACAATCAGATGAAAGTTGAACTTTATGATCCCAGAATTAGCTTCCTTCCCTCCCCACCAATCTTACCATAAGGTAAGCAGGTTACAACTGCCCTTTCCTGATACAAGTGGCAGGGTCAGAATTCTCTTCTCTTGGTTATCAGCTGAAGATTCATAAATCTCCTATCTAGGAAGGAGAACTAGCCAGTGGTACTTGGCCACTACTTGGCACCTTTCTCATACCACCCATTCTGGATGATGGGGGCATGATGAAAAAAATCCTTCTTATAATATAGCATAGAGAAATGGCTTCAACAAAGGGTACAATGGGCACAGCTCACTTTCCTCATTACTGTAGTATGTCCTGGGAAGAACATTTCATACCTAGAGTGAACACTTATATGACAACAAAAGAGAAGGTAATTTCTCTGGCAGTATTTAGGATTGGCTTGTTAGGATGTGATAATCAAATTAAAAGGACTACTGATCATATCTGACAACAAACTTCTTGTGTGAAGAGAAAACAAGATTGATGAAATAGTAGAAGCCATCAGATAAAAATATTTTACTTCACTATAGTAAAAGGGAAGGTGGTATTTGTTCTCTGGTTGTGTCCATGAGAAAGACCAATATTTAATCTCATCTCTGGCTCATGATCAAAAGGATGTGTTACATCACCCCTGTAATTTCCCGCTGCTTAAAAAAGTAACTGGCTTTCTGGCTCAGATGATAGAGTTTCCCTCATCATAAAATTTAACAAGAGTAAATTAATCCTGTTCACATGACCTATGTCTTGGAATGTTGTTGTTCAGTAATTTCAGTCATATCCAAATCTTTGTGACACCATTGGAATTTTCTTGTCAAAGGCACTGGTATAGGTTGCCATTTCCTTCTCTAATTCATTTCGCAGGTGAAAAAACTGTGGCAAATAGAGTAAAATGACTTCTCCAGGGTCACACAGCTAGCAAATGTCTGAGGCTGGATTTGAATTCAGGTCATCCTGACTCCAAGTATGGCATTCTCTCCACTGTGTTACCTAGTTTCCCATCTGTCATGTCGATGTAGCTAATGACTTTATGAAACTAAGCAGTACAATCAATAGAGTGCTAGACGTGGAAGGAAGAAGAACCTGAGACAGAATCTATCTAAAACATACACTTAATTGAGTGACCTTGTGCAGGTCACATAACTTCTATTTGCTTCAGTTTCTCCATATGTAAAATGGAGATAGAAATAGCCCCTCAGCATTTCTTGGGTAATTGTTATTGCTTTTTCTCTTGCTTGACACATGACTGGCCCACCTCTTTTTCCAGACACACCCAATCTCAAAACTCTCCTACTTTGCTTCCAATGCACAAGTCTTTTATTGCTAACAAGATAAAACCTGCTTAGATCCACCATGTCTTTCTGTTGCCCAATTGGTTATTTGTAGGTTAAAATTATATCATTGTATGTCATGATTTGCAGCCATAAGTAACAACAGAAGAATTATTTTATGTGTAATAAGTGATATATGTGTTATAAGAAGTATTTATATATATGTAATAACACACATACATACACATACACATTTTTGTCCTAACTCAGTAATTAGTGCATGATCAAACTGTTTATCACAATCAACACAATCATCCACTTTATTTCTCTTAGGTGAATAGAAAACACTTAATCCCCTCCACACTCAGACTCCTTGACAAATAGACAGACAATGCAACTTTTTTTTCCCCCTAGGATATAAGCTTGTTTAAAAAAAAAAAAAAGAAAAAGACATCATCCCTAAGGAATATGATACAAGTTTTATGAACAGTATTGCCTCTCAACACAGAAAAGCAGGTGGAAAGAAAACAAGCCTGCAGAGAATTTTATGTCAGAGATAGCTAAGCCAATCCTTCTCAAAAGATTTCATTCATAGATGGAACTGGATGGAGAACAAGAGATGTAAAATGGAACAGGCCTGCTAGCATTTTAATGGTGATTAATTTTCATCAACAGTAATAGTGAACCACCACACTTGGACTCTATAACCTTAGTACCCAGTGTGAGGAGGTGCAGTTCAAAGATTAATGTATCTGAATGTTTATAGACAAAAGTCTGTATTAGAGATGACACTAATTTAAAGGCACTTAGGCATGTATTGCAGTGCACATCTAGGTGGTCCAGTGGGTAGAGTAGAAGGCCTGAAGTCAAGAAGATTCCTCATCCTCAGTTTGAACCTGGCTTCAGATACTTGCTATCTGTTAGATCCTCGGCAAGTCACTTAATTCTGTTTGCCTCAGTTTCCTCATTTGTAAAATGAGCTGGAGAAGGGAAGGGCAAACCACTCTAGTATCTCTGTGAAGAAAACCACTATTTGGGTCATGAAGAGTCAGACATGATTAAACAACAAAGGGATGTATTTTAAAAATTACTTTCAAAAAAAGAGAAATAAGGAAATGGTAGATAGCAACAATTTTTGACCCACATGTATGCATTATAATTTCCAAAAAAATCCATATGTAATTGATCTAAAAATACATGAGAAAGGAAGGGGAAGGTTTTCACAGGTAATTTTCTGTAGAAGATTCCATAGTTAGTCACTCTACTGACTGAAGTTTATAGAGTATAAAATCTTTTTTTTTAGAGAGGGGGCTTGTTTTTCTTTGTTTAAAAGACTATTCTCTGAGCCCTATTTGCTTCTCCCTTGATGCTCTTTCTTTTTTTTTAGCTCTGTTCTTTTTCTGAGAAGTCCTATATCTTCAATCTTTTATGCCCTCAACCTGCTCTTCTCACTCCTTGAACATTTGTCTCTATTGATAATCCTTTTTAGTGATCTGCTGAATATTGATGTCAAGTAAAGTGTCGAAAAGGAAAATACATGTTCATCAGAAACATTTTTCGTTGTTACAAAATGTAGCTTGTGTGAGGTCCAAACAAGAGGATTACCATTGATGGTAAAGTTTCCCAAATATTCTGTATTTGCAGATGATATTGTACTAATTAAATTAAGCCTTGGAACACTAATCTTAAAATGCTGCCTTAAGGATGCCACAGGGGCATCCACAGTGATGCCATAGAGAACGGTATAATAATATATATTTTCCCCTTGTGTCAAGTTTTAATTTCTTCTGCCATCTCAAACATGGCATAATGGATAGAACACTGGCCCTGGAAGACAGAAGACAGATTCAAGTCCTGTTTCTATCTAAAACATACTATTAGTAGTACCATAAACCCACAATTATTTCAGGCAACTCTTTTTTTGGCTGTTATATAGGAGATGTCATTCTGCATCAGTTAAAGAAATTGCTACATGTTGATTGAATATGTGTGTTTGTGTGTTTCTCTCTCTCTCTGTGTATAAATACACAATATATATAATGTAATCCTTTAGCTTTTAAAAATTGTATCTCATTTTTATAGCAAGTTCAAATGTTATAAAGTGAACTTTAAAAAATTACTTTAAACAAACAACAGTAACAACTAAGTTAGCAATAGAATATTGCAGAGATAGCTCTCTCATTTTGTTATTTGATTATATGGAATTACATTGATAATGATTCTGGAAGGTCAGAAAACTGAAAATAAAGGTAAGGAACCTGTTTAGAAGAGTCCTTCCCCCCAAAAAATTTCAGAATCTAGTTCTTGAAGAAATTAGAATAAACTTTGTGACAAGCTCAATATTCCCTAAGGAATATGGACCCCAAATCATAATCCCATAGAAGCTCATGTTTCAGGTTCTATCAGAAGCTGCTGATGATTAGAAATCAGAATACACGTGTCACTTAATAGTGCTACACAGGTCTCAACAGGCAGTGTAAGTTCTTGTGTAGATTATCTATTCTACTAGTATGGCATGTTGATGCTTTGTTCTCCTTCCTTTTTGAGGGAATTGATTGATAATGAATTCAGAACCTCTCAACAACTTTCCACTGGCTCTGAGCCTCTTACTTTACATGTGGTCAGTCATAGAGTACCAGGCATAATCAGAATTTCCCATTGCTCCATAGTCTGAAACTAAAAAAAGGGCAGGAACAGTGTTGAAACTTCTAGGTGTGGTTCTTACCGGTGAACCAGTCAATTCACTGCAAGTCTGTACAATTTCATTCACAATGTACACAGAAAATTCAAGAAAATAATTTGGTTAAGTTTATGGGAAAGCCTACAATCCAAGTATTTTGCAGCAATAGCAATAGTAGCAGCAACAATGCTTTATTGAACATTGTAATTTGGCTCTGTGGGGAAATAAAGGGATAGGAACTAGACTTTTGATTTCATTGGTATAGGGAGGGAACTCTCAGGTGAAGAAATCTATCAATGCAAGTTAGCACCTTCTCTGCAACAGTCTTACAGCAGGGGTCAGCAAATTCTTGCCAGAAGTCAAATCCTACCTTTATGCTTATTTTTGCATTGTCTAGAGCTTTTCAAATACAATAAAAATTATTTAAAAATGCAAAAGTCACCCTTATCTTGAAAGCCATATAAAAACAGACTGTGAGCTGGATTTAATTTTGGGGCTGGCCTCCAGGTCCTAAACAAGTCATTCACAATACTGAGAGATTAAGTGATTTGTTCTGGGTGTCAGTGTGTCAGAAAAATGGTAAGGTAGTCTTAGATCTGAGGCCATATTTCTCTATCTGTTTCACCAGATGTATCAAGGTGATACAGTGAATTGAGAACTGGACCTGTGGTCATTGAGTTCAAATGTGACTTTAGACATTAATAAGTTTTATGATTCTGGGAAAATCACTTAACTTCTGTTGCAGAATCTTTATAAAATGGGGATGATAATCTGATCTTCCAGGTTTGTTGTGAAGATAAAATGATATAATATTTGTAAGGCCCCTTGCAAACCTTAAACCATTAGGCTATTATTATTACTATATCACCTATGCTAATATTTGTAAAGCCCATTACAAACTTCAAACTGTTATTGTTAATTATTATTTACTATTATTATACCACCTATGCTCCTGAGACCATCGGGTTCCATAATTCACAGCTAAAAGGAATTAATGGGTGAATCTTGTTGTTAAGTACATTGACACATCATAGAGGACCTTGAGAACATGGAAAAGAAATATGTAACTTTTCAAATGTCATCCAGCCTCTATCTTAGTCCTGTTCTGTCTTGGCCTAGTTCATCAACCCTTTTACTAGAGAACTAATTCAATCGACTGTTTAAATATCATAATCCAGGTAGTAAACATTTGCCACTTAAACTATCTCTGTGGGCAAGCCATTTACTTTCTCTATGCTTTGGTTTCCTCATTTATAAAATTAGGGAGATGAACTAGAATCTTTCTCAGGCTTTTCCCATAGGATTAGTACTCTGACTTTTATGATTCTGCAATTTGGCAAATTGTTGGATCAATCTCTTTTGAATAGACATAAAGTTTACTGACTAGGACCTTCAAAATTCAAAATTAGAATCTTTTAAAAATGGGAGCATCTGGAAGACTATTTAGAAAATCTTTTATTTGGACTCATGTTAAGTATACCCCATGACAGTGACAAACACAATTGGACAGTATCCCTGTTTTGTTCATTTATTGATAATTAAGAGACACTTGGAGGGCTAGCTTGATTTTGGGAATCAAGATAGCAGTGGTAAATAGATTGTTATTTACTGACTTAGCTAGCTTTGTTGATTGGTCCAAAGCTGTGATTTTATGGATGAAGGAATTTTTTTTTTTTTTTTTTTTTTTGCTTTTTGCTGAGGCAATTGAGGTTAAGTGACTTGCCCAGGGTCACACAGTTAGGGAATGTTAAGTGTCTGAGATCAGATTTGAACTCAGATCCTACTGACTTCAGAGTTGGTGCTGTATCCACTACACCTCCTAGCTGCCCCTGGATGAAGGAAATTTTCAATGAGGACATCTTTTCTATTGAAGTAGACGTACAGCTGGGTTTTACAACATATACTCGTAGATTATTGCTTCTTAATTGGGGATCCATGAACTTAAAAAAATAATTGTGTGACTATAATTCAATATAATTAGTTTTCTTTGTAATCCAATATATTTAACTTCAAGCATTTGAAAAATATTACTCTGAAGAGGTCTTGAATAGACTCAGTGAGTTTCAACACTTGACTATAGGGCTTCCTGATTCAGAGGCTGGCCCTCTATTCATTATGTTATCCTGCTTTTTAGTGACTAGTTTATGAAATCCAAACCTGCAAGTTTGTGTCATCATTCACAGGACGATGAGTTTCTATTTTAAAGATGCTAGTTCCTATTTCTTATTATCACTTTGCTTGTTATGTGTTCTTCTTTCACATTGTTTCCTGCTATCTATCCACCTTCCCCAAGCTCTCTTTTTCTTTAAGATAATTCTATTATATCTGTGTGCTAGTGAGGCCAAGGTTATGGCTTCAATCCATACAAGCTTGCTACTTTGTGTTCCAAGACCAGTTGCAGCCTCAGTATAGTGTTGCTCAGTACAAATCCATCAACACTACTAGGAAAAAAAAAAAAAAAAACCCAAAACAAAACACCTCAAAGAGCATGCCCTCTTGACAGGTACGGCAGTAGTAGTTTTCTTTATATACAAAGGACAACATAACCTTAGTATTTACTTGAGGCATACCGACGAAAGATGATTTATATGGGAAATTGGCAGAGCTGAATACTTTGCCTCATGGCTTTCATAAGTGCTAGGTTCACTTTAAAAATTCCCAAGCTATAGATGTAGAAGGATATGTTTTTTAAAAAAAAGTTACCTAACAGTTCTTGGCAAAAAATAACATTCGTTGGTCACACCCATCCTATTCTATATTTATTCTTAGTACACAGGGCTAATGAGATAATCACACCCCGGGGCATTACTGGTTGAGATCTGCTAATCTCCTAAATGTGTAATTACCTCACAATAACTCTTCTGTCCAATATTACGTAAACATCATTAGAACATATTTTTTATTGTTCATGTTATACCAAAAATATGCATTTTTCTATTGGAAGCAAAGTTGGCAAGAAGAAAACCAGATATTCTGTTTTAACTATATGTTCACATTGGGTGATCAAATATGGACCTCAGTGCTTGTGAGCTCACATCATCTGTCTTTCTCCTTTTCATTTACATGCCTTTAGAAAAAGGACCACCTCTGAGGACTTGTCAGTGCAAAATGATGGAAACAGTTTACTTCAGAACTAGGACTTTGCTAATGCTAACTTTTGCATGCGGGAAATGTTAGAAAAATATTCCTGCATTATACACTATATGGAAGTAATGTCATGTATACAATGCCTTTGAGGACCTATGATTTCATTAATACAGGCTCTCTCTTCAATGGTACAAAACACAATCCCTCCATGCCATATCCAACAGCTTAATCAATTAAACATTTTTCTTAGTACTACTTTAAGCTTTGGATATAGAGGGTGTGTGTGGGGGGTGGGGGGTAGGATGAGGGAGAGGGGGGATGGAGAAGTACATGAAGTACATGGGGATTGAGCCAGGGCAAAAGTACATAAGCCAGAGAGAGAATATAGGAACAACAATAAGAAATGTAGTTTGATAGTGTTAAGTTTTTCTCTATTCTTCTAAATTTACCCTCTCACATGTAGCACTTTCTACATTCTAAGTACTCAATAAACATTAATTAGATTTCTTAAATCACTAGATGGTCAGTCCTCTGATGAATTGTTTGCCTACTTCTCAGAGACAAAATATGCAAATTGTCATTAGGCCTGCCCTTGAAACTTATTTAGCTTGGTAAAGATCTGCTAGAATTTGGTTTTGTTGATAGGGTCATTACCATGAAAACAATGAAATGTGGGAAGTTTACTTGAGTAAGGATATATTAAATACATGTATTGCCTTTGGCCATGGTAACTCTTGTATCTCCTCTTATATGTATATACATAAATGTATGTATATTTATGCATACCTGTGTATACATATAACTATAAATAGGTATATGTATACAATCATATGCATATGACATATATACAAATATAATCAGAATATGTTTATTTAAAATTACCTTAGATAGAAAGCTCATGAGTCTCTGTGTATAAATAGAATCTATATCTAGATATATGCAGATGAACATTGCAGATATGGAAGATAAAGATTAATTAAAGATACTTTAATCTTTAAAATATTGGATTTTTTTTCATCCTTGCATCTTTATATCGATTAAGTTAATTTTATTAAGAATGTCTTCTGTACATGAGATTAAATAGTGCTATGTTCCAAAATTATTTCATTCTTTCTCTCTTCCTGTTCTGGATTCTGATTCTCTCAGTGTCTGATACCTGCATGAGGAAGATCTCTGAATGATAGAATAATTAAATTTTTTTAATGTAATCATAATTATCTGTTTTGCATTTATAATGTTCTCTATCTCCTGTTTGGTTATAAATTCTTTCCTTTTCCATAGATCTGACAGGCAAACTATTCCTTACTCTCCTGATTTGCTTATGATATTACCTTTTATGTCTAAATCATGTACCCATTTTGACCTCAGCTTAGTATGAGGTGTGAGATGTTGGTCTATGTTTCTGCCTTACTGTTTTCCAGTTTTTCCAGCAGTTTTTGTCAAATAGTGAGTTCTTATTCTAGATGATAGTCTTTGGGGTTATTAAATAGTAGTTAACTATAGTCATTGTCTAGTGTGCTTGCATATCTAACCTATTCTACTGATCCATCATTCTATTTCTTGGCAAGTACCAAATGATTTTGATGACTGCTGCTTAACAACACTGTTTTAGGTCTGGTACAGCTAATCTCCCCCCTCCCCCTCCTTACATTGCATTTTTTTTTCTCATTAATACTTTTGATAGTCTTGACTTTTTATTCATCCAGATGAATTTTGCTATTATTTTTTCTAGCTCAATAAAACATTTTTTGTTTTGTTTGATTGTTATGACACTGAATAAGTAAATTAATTTAGGTAGAACAGTCATTTTTATTATATTAGTTCATCTACTTGTGAGCAACTGATGTTTTCCCAGTAATTTAGATCTGACTTTATTTTTGTGAAAGAATGTTTTGTTATTGTGTTCATATAGCTCTTTGGGTTTGTATTGGCAAATAGTCTCCCAAATATTTTATGTTGTTTAGAGTTATTTTAAATGGAATTTCTCTTTCTATTGCTGCTGGACTTTGTTGACAATATGTAGAAATGTTGATGATTTATGTGGGCTTATTTTATATCCTGTAATTTTGCTAACATTGTTAATTAATTTCATGTTTTTTTCTAGTTGATTCTCTAAAATACCATTCTCTAAGTATACTATTATATCATCTACAAAGAATGATAGTTTCGTTTCCTCATTGCGTATTCTGATTCACTCTTGATCTTATTGAAAAAAAAAGCTGCTAGTTTATCCCCATTAGAAGCTTTCTCAGAGGTGAAACAAGAATGCCCATTATCATCTTTATTGTTCGTTAGAGTACTAGAAATATTATCTATAGCAATAAGAGAAGGAAAAGATGATTTTATATACAAACTACTTGTTATTTTAGGGCAAATTCCATTTATTCCTATGCTCTCTAGTGGTTTTAGTAGGAATGAGTGCTGTTTTGTCAAAAACTTTTTCTGCATCTATTGAGATAATCCTTTGATTTTTGTTAATTTTGTTATTGATATGGTCCATTATGCTGATAGTTTTACTAATAATGAACCAACCTTCTATTCCTGTGTATAAATACCACCAGTCATAGCATATATTATTCTCATGATAAATTGCTGTAATCTTTTTTCTAATATTTTATTTAAAATTTTTTGCATCAATATTAATTGGGGAATGCTTCTCTTTAACACTGTGTTTTGACTCTTCCTGGTTTGGTTATCAATACCATTTTTGTGTCATAAAAGGAATGAGGTAGTATTCCTTCATTTATTTGGAAAAATATTACATATAGTATTGGAATTAATTGTTCTTTAAACGTTTGGTAAAATTTACTTGTAAATCTTTTTAGATCTATAGGTTTTTTTCTTAGGGAGTTCATTGTTGGCTTGTTTGGTTTTTTTCCTTTTCTTTTCTTTTCTTTTTTCTTTTTGCTGAGGCAATTAGGGTTAAGTGACTTGCCCAGGGTCACACAGCTAGGAAGTGTTAAATGTCTGAGGCCACATATAAACTAAGGTCCTTCTGATTTTAGGACTGATGCTCTATCCATTGTGCCATCTAGCTGCCCTTAATTTCTTTTTCCTAAAATAGGATTAGATATTTTATGTTTTCTTCTGTTAATCTAGGCAATTTATATTTTTGTAATATTTTTCCAGTTCACTTAGATTGTCAAATTTATTGGCATATAGTTAGGCAAAATAGCTCCTAATTATTGCTTTAATTTCTTCTTCATTGGTAATGAATACACCCCTTTCATTTTTGATGCTGATAATTTTTTTCCTTTCTTTTTAAAATTGATCTCTTCTTTGATTTTCAGAATTTCTTATTTTGTATTTAATTGGGGATTCTGCTATTTTATTCAGGTAAGCATAATGTTTGCCTTAAATACTGCTTTTGCTGTATCCCAATATATTGGCATGTTATCCCATTATTGCCATTCTCTTTGATAAAATTATTGATTATTTCTATGATTTGTTGTTTGATCCACTCACTCCTTAGGATTAGGTTATTTAGGTTTCAATTAATTTTTAATTTATCTTTTCATGGCCTTTTACTACACATAAGTTTTGTAAATATCTAAAAAAGATACATTTAATATTTCTTTCTTTCTGTTTTTGATTATAATGTCTTTATGCCCTGATAATTGTCAATTTTGGGGCAGGGACCATATGCCACTGAGAAAAAGGTATATTCCTTTCTATCCCCATTCAGTTTTCTCCAGAGGTTGATCATATCTAAGTTTTCTAAAATTCTAAGTTGGTGGGAAGAACTATCCTTTCTTTGCCTTTTCTCTTTAATGCTTGCTGTTCTATGTTGTTTGTCATTAATTTCTAGTGCCAGGCTTTTTTTTTTTAAAGCATTGTTTTATATGTTGCTTTCACTTTTCTATCCCTCCAAATCATCATGTACTTTCACAAGCATTTGTCCCTTCTCCTTCACACCAGGTTCTGTGACATCCTTGTTCATTTCAGAATGGAATGTTCCAAACACTAAAACAATCAGAACACTTTTTGGGGAGGAAAAAAGAAACAGGCTTACTACCATGAACTTTGGGGAATTACTTTTGCTCTACTGAATTGATTACCATCACTTTAAAAGAATGACAGTCATCTCTTATAAGTACAAATTATCCAGAACATAGCCCTCAAAATCCTAATTTGAAACAGTAAAAGAAAACCAACCATCCTATAACCCATTTTACGTCAGAGAAAGTGATGTGATGTGAAAAGAGTTACAATAGAACAACCTGACCTTGGGCGACTTCACCCACCCCCCCACTTCCTCTTGCTTGGGTGACGGACTGTGTACTAGGGATGCTCCAACTGCACAAATAAAGAGAGATCAGGCCAACATCCTGGAAGGGAAGGGGGAGGGCATCACCCTACTCTGATAGCTGTTTGCCAAGTTCTAGTTAACCCAGTTACAGTAAAGCCATTGTTGCTTGCTTAGTGGGGCAAACCTCAAATCTACATGGCATTCAGGATGGTGAGATGGCTGTCTCCACTGCCTATAACTGCAATTCAATGGTTTAAACCCTACTGTGGAGCAGAAGAAAAAACAAAACAAGGGAAGTGGATTTTATAGCAATGGGGAATAGAAGAGATTTCACTTCCTATTTTGAGGATTAAATAGCCATTGGATCAAAGTGATAAAGTGGTTTAGATATTCATGCCCTTCAAGACAGAAGACATTCTTTGCCAGAGGAAATCCTTCTATTAATTATTAGAAGTTTAACAACAGTACTTAAATGGAGAACAGAATGCCACTTGAGGGTTTGAACAATACAAAAAGGCTAGTGAATCTACTATCCTAATGCAGTTATTTGGGATGCACTTTGAAGTTGGCAGATATAAACCAAACATGATTATTGTTATTTAACACTTGTTATCCACAAAGCTAGTCTTCTAAATGAAAATCATGTCTTAAAACAACTTGAATCAGTTAACCAAAGAAATACTGTTGGTCTGAGCAGCATTGAAGTACTGAAATGAAAAGTAAATATATATACATATATATGTGCTTATATATATGTATATATATATTTAATCACATAGACATTTAAAGTAGATGATTTCAAAGATTTGAATATCATTAACCCATTAGAAATACACAAAGCTTTGAGTTTTCTCTTCACTTTTCATGTAAATATATGATATTGTATAAATAGTCTAAGATATATAACCAGACTTTAAAAATCATTTGAGGCCTACTGAACTGTATGAGAATGTATTTATAAGCACATAAACTCTAATTTTATTCTACTCTAGTATTAAATAGCTAGTAAGTATATTAGGCCAGATTTGAACTCAAGAAGATGAATCTTCCTGATTCTAAGCCAGGCATTCTATCTACTGTGTATACCTACTTGCCAATTTTAAACAGCATGATCAAAATGATTCTGCAACGCTGTGAGGGCGGTTCTTGAATCCTAGTCTTCACCACTCTGACAACAATGCAGAATATCCCAGACCACACTGTTAACATGCAAATACCTATGTACAAACTCCCTTTACTACTCAGATCCAGAGTCATCCATCCCCCACTTCAGCCTCTACTCACACCTTGATGAATGATGCTGAAATTC